>JACEGR010007846.1:0-43943 GCA_014170235.1 Listronotus bonariensis
AAAGTGTTAAATCTTTTTATTGCCTACAACTTTGCTATTTAACTTTTTTCGTAAGACTTGTAGTCTTGTAGCCAGAAATCAAGAATAACTGTATTTTTCCTTTACCTTTTTAAACTATATTTTTTATACTTTTTACCTTTTTAAAAGGCTTTATGACTGGTCTATTGCCGTAATATTATTAAAATATTTAATTTTCTATGCCATTAAATATGAGTTAGGCCGAGGTCTAATAACACAGACAACTTCAATTCCAAATCATCCACGTAGCCGTAAATTTTGACACCTAATTCTAACGGGGCAATTTTGGGCCAGAAATTACAACTTTCACCCAATAGTTCTTACATGTAACACGCAATATTACAACGTTATAATTGAAACGTCCAAAAGAAAATATATATAATTGAAAAATGCCGGTTGTTGGCGGAAAATTATTCCGAAAACAAATACACATCGGAGAGGGTTGTAATGGCAGAAATATAATTTTCCCGATTTCTGGCTCTGCCTAAAGAACAATTATTTTCTGTCATGCAATTTATTATTTCTTTCTTTTTATGCCTTTTGTTTTATTTAATATTAAAACTAAAAGTTACTTGTAATAAAATGTAAAATAGATTATAGAAGGAACAGTTTAAAAACGTAAATTTGGTACTCTTTGATAAGAAAAAAAATCACAAAAAAGTTTAAAGCAAATAAATCGGCATGCTTGTCTTCTCGGCCACCTTTGCTATATTTCTTTTATGATATGCCGGTTGATGCAGCTAGTCATCGCACTATGGGATAGAAATTATTTTTTTGGTCAAAATCCTGAAACTTACCAATTTACCTTAAAATAAGGTGCTTTTAGTGGAAAAATATTATAAATTATTACAAATGCTTTTTGGAATCCTAAAACTTATTATATGTTATTATAAATTTACACCCCTCTTAACATTATTATTTTTTATTGTACAAAATAAACTAAAAAGTCAGCTTGTTTGGTTAATTCGGTAGTATTCTAATCAGTAATCCGATGATTATTATCTCATATGATATACAGGGTACGACAATAGGTATGATTTTTTTAAATGGAATACCCTGAATATTATATCACCACCAAAAAAATATTTTAAAATGCTTTAAAAAAATACTACATTTGATGTGTCTATCTCAATTAGTTTCGGAAATATGACCATCCAAATCTGAATAATAATTTTAAATTATTCTTAGATACATCTTCCCAACTTTTTTATTTTTTACCGTATAAAATAAATAAAAAACACTGTTTTGTTAGGTAGATTCTGCAGAATCCATATCTTTCATCAGAATGCTTTTATCTTTTAGGATATACAGTGTAGGACAAAACATATTAAATTTTAAAATGGAAAACCCCGTAAATGATAAAAAAATCTTGTATCTGTCCTTACACTCAGAAGTAGCAAAAAGTAGGAAGGCAATTGTAAGTACAAGAACTGATAAAGAAAAAGGTAAAAAAATCTTTGACAAAAGTACCGAGACTTCGCTGAGACTGCATCGGAAACACAAGAATAGCTCTTATTATTTAAACTCTTTTACTTTTTTAGTAAACAAGGCTAATAAACTAAGTAGATTAAATGTTGTATATTTATGTTTACTTAAAATACATTTTCAAGTTTCTTATTATCCTAATAGAAGTCGTCATATCCTTTTATAATTTTGCGTACATGTAGTTTGGAGTATCTACTTTGAAATACACAAGCATGAGCCATTAAAATTTCAAAGTTGCTTTTTGGTCAAAATAATGGATTTCTATCCCATAGTGTAGCGCGTCGCTGTAAAGGATAGCGGCGCCTTTGTATGAAATAGTCCGATTGCAGGCGGTTTTTTTTATGTTTTTTGTAATATTTTCAAAGGGTACCGAATTTGCGCCTTTAAAATGTTCTTACTATACCTTCTTATGCTTTTTTAGTCATATCTGCATTTTTTTTGTGACAACATACGAATGCTTATCCTGAAGCAAAGTCTGAACCACTTATAATTCATTCTAAAAGCAATGCCGCCAAGTGCACAAAAAATGATAAAGTAAACAAACCTTTTTGAAAGCACATAGCCTCTGACAGAGCCTGATTTCATATTTTTTAGATAAATAAATAAAAACATTGCTAAAACACATGTATTACGTACTTAGAAAACATCATCTAATTTCGCCTCTGTCCTGCTATAAAAAGCGGACTCGTGTCGTAAAGGATTATAAACCCTTCGGGTGTATTATTTATTGATGCAATAAATCATTGTTTACAAAGGGTTTATTTACATTAGATACTTTGCGGCAACCCAGCTATACCAGAGTACCGTCGTGGACGTCGGGTTATTCGATGTTTAACTCATATTTTCCCCTGTTCCGTCAGATTGGCGGCGCTAGGGGATGGGGCCAGAGAAAGCCCAGCCCCCCGGCAGGTTTAATGTATGAAAAACGGTTAAAGGTACAAATTTTTTTTAAAGAAACTGTAGTTTGTGTGTGGTTTATACATGTGAGGAGCATTTTTTGGTTGTCAAAATTTTCCACGGTTTTAATATTTTTTTGGAAATTAATTTGCCCCCTCTCTTCCCCCCTTTAAAAATCCTTGGATCTCCGTATGCCGTCCCAAAAGCACTAAAACATGCACTTTTGCATTTCATAGCACTTTTAGATAACGCGGTAGATATTTTAAAATAACTACTACCCAAAAAAGTTATTTTTTTTGTGTTACACAGAAAAAAAAAGTATTTATTTCTAATTCATGGTTTAGTATAGCTGGAACGTGCACCGCCAGGCTGGCCTTAGAAAATAAATCCCTTGTAAATTTTAATACCTTTAAATATTGACTCGCCCTATTAATTTTGCAACAAAATTGAATTAAAAAGAAAAAATTTTTCCTACTATAACATCTTCTCTTTCCCCATTCCCGTTTACTAAGGGGGGATGACCACACGCATTAAAAACATTAAAAATAAAGGACTTTTCCAAACAAACCTTCCTTCTTATTTCTGCTAAAGGGGGTTCAAACCCAAAACCACCCCTTGTATACGCGCCTAATGGGACGTTCTTAAAGGGAAAGATCAATATTTAAGAATATGAGAGTGACCAAGAACTTTAAAAGTTTTTGCCACAAAAAATGACCTTGGACTTTTAATTAGGCTAAAAATAAAAAAAAGAACCTTAGAACATTTGTTTTTGGAAGTTAGAGTTTATAAAAATGATAAAAAAGTAACTTGCGCTATACAAGGTAATATAAAAAAAACTCTTTTTTTTAATTTTTAACACCCCGTAGTTTAAAAACTAAGACGTTTAGGACATATGTTTACATAAAGTTTTTTTTTATTTTCTGTTGAAGAATCGCCCCGTAAAGTTTGTCGGTTGAGTTACTGGACACCCTGTATGTATGTAGGTAATTTGATTGAAATTGATGAAAACTTTGATGTCTATTGGTGCCTAAACGGTGAGGTTGATCGACTTTAAAAAGAGTACCTTATTTTTTGATTGTCTATAAAATGGCGCCCCCAGCTTTGCGATATCTGTCAAAATAAAAGTTATGATGTAAATAAATTTTAAGTTTTAGGTAAAGTTGCCCTCTGGCGGTATTTAAAAAAGTACTTTAATCTTAAGATTTTAGAATTGATTTGTGTACCAAATATCAACCGGATTGGTTAAAAAGTAAATGCAATATGTCGCAATAACCAAAATAAAAATTGAACTTTGACCGCTTGTAACTCAAAAACGAAAGACATTTTGAAAAAAAATTATATGAAGCTCTACCCTTATTTTGTCAAGTAGAATCACCCACTTAACTTTTGTGATCGATTTTTGAATCACCCTGTCTATGAATACTTATACTCTTTTTATTTTTGCTCCCGGACTAAACCAAAGACAAGAAAGCAACTTCCGGAACTTATGAAAGACCAAAAGCCCTAAATTAAAAAGGGGGTAAAAAAGGCGCCGCGGCGGCCACCGGCCCGGGACGTCATAAATTTTGGATTCTATTTAAAAGTTTAAATACTACTTGTTACCCGGTGGTGACTATAAAAAGGGCTGATTTCCCCCACATTGATTAGCTACTTCTTAAGAATTTAAGAGCGTCTTTAGGATTTATTTCTTTTAATTTCGAAGGGGGTTGATTTTAAACAGTTTTGTTTTGATTATCTTATTACGAGCCTTCATGCTTGTTAACTTCAGGTTCATCTCTATCTGCTCCTTCCTGCGGTAACAGATCTTCATCATTTTAATCCCACGTTTGTTAGATTTAATTCTGCCAAAACAATAAGCATTCCAGCAATATCTAAAAAAATTAGTTAAATAAAAAATTACAAAACAACAAACATTTTTATTTACCTTCCATATCTCCATCCAAAGAAAATAGATTACGGCGTAATTCGCTTAGAGGAATTAAATCTTCAGCATCATATTCAATGTCTTCATCGTTATCGGACATAATTTTGTTCCAGCACTTCTGCAAGACTTCAAAAGAGATCTTTTTCCAAGAATTCCATAGCAGACATACTGCATCTTTTAGGTTAGGTAAGAGTTTTTAACAACGTAACAACGCTGTCTTTACTTGATAAACATGTAGGCTAAAAAGGCTTTTTGGTAAAACAATTTTGTTAGTCTGATAGCATTTTGATCCATAGGTTGCAAGAGTGCTGTACAATTTCGTGGGAGGAATAATGTTGTAAATCATTTATCTTCTCTAGTCATCACTTCTACAGTTCCATGACTTGAGGCATTATCTATGATTAATAGCGCTTTTCCAGGTAAATTGTGACTTCTTAAATGCTCCCTAACCTGAGATATAAATGATTGATAACAATAATCTATAAAAATCTTTGTAATCATCCATGCATTAGCAGACGATTTGTATTCAACAGGAATATCTGCGTTTTTAAATGCCCGTTGATTTTTTGCCTTTCCTATCACTAGCATTTTTAATTTATGTGACCCATCTGCATTGGAAAAAGCTAAAAATGTTACCTGTTCTTTGCTTATTTTTTGACCTGGTGCGGTCCTCTCTTGGGAACGAACCAGCGCTTTTTCCGGCAACATTTTCCAGTAGAGAGCCGATTCGTCTGCGTTGTATATTTAAATAGCCACACAAATTTAACTGTCTTACCTTTCTTTGAATGTAGTCAAGAAAGGATCGACGATACTTTGATCGTTGGAGAGTTTTTCGCCGCACACTTTTAAAGCACAGAAGACTATGCCTTTCTCGAAAGCCACAAATCCATCCCCCGCTATGGCATTACAAACATACCATGTGTAACAAGCAAAGTTTGTAAATATCACTGCTCAAAGGGAAAATCCTCCACACCTGTTAAAATGTGAAGATATGGTCCCAGATATAAACAAAAGGGTAATTGGGGGAATCCCTGAACATCTAGTCAGTCAACCTCGATGGGAAATAGGCCTAAATCTACAGGTTCCGGATTATCGAGTACTATGAAATTCAGATTACAGAGTATCCAATGTATTGAAAATGCTTGTTCGGAAGTAGGTTTTCCTATTTCCAATTTTCAAATAAAATATCCCGTATCATTTTAGCTTTTAGAGGAAAAATGTATATGCGTCAATTTTTTGTCATCTTAAAGACGTCATTATGACGTCATTAACGGGGTTTTATCTTTATCTGTGACTTATATCGGTACAGTCGTTCACCCCAATTATAACCATGGTAATGGTGGTGACAACTTTGACATATACATTGTTTAAGCGTCAACATAACCGATTGGTAAATACCGTTTTAGAATTTGGTTCTTCGCTAAAATTGATGTTAGGAGGTCAATTTAACGTCATTTTGTGGTCACCTTATGACGTCTTTGCTAACCAAATGTGACCAAAAATGACTAAAAGATACGTCAATAAGACGTCAGCTTGCTCCTTCAGTAATATTCTTATTTATTTATTAAAACATCCTGTATATAAAAACACTTAGAGACACTAAGAAAACTCGGAAATGACTGAAAATCTATCATCAATTCGAATTGAAACGGAGCGCGCGTCGAGGCGTTCCTTAATGACGTCGAAAGTCATTAATAGTGACGTCTTTAAGAGTTAGAAAAATGAGCAAATTTTATGGCTGATGCGTCTTAAAGACTCGGGCAAAAAGTTGCTGTCTAATGTAACATAAGGGGAAATAGATCAACGTTTCTGGAATCGAATGGCGTTGTTGCGTTGTGTTTTTTTTTGCTTCTAAGTAGCCTGTTTTTTTTCATTGTAATAAAATAAAGGCATTTCCGCTACTTAATAGTACACGCAAAAAAACAACAATATATTAGAAATTTAACATACCCATGTTTTTAAGTTGATAATAAAGGAGACACAAAAAGTCAAACTCAAAAAAAATATTTGTAATTTAGGTTCGTGTATAAATCTTTTGACATTTTCAATTTTGATCTGATGTAATTTTTTTGTGTTACCCAGAGGTCACCACCTGCAGTACTCTGAATTTCTCCTTGACGTCGCATCGCAACTTTTTGGGCTTCTCTGTGTCTGGTGGCAGCTCATTTAAAAAGGTCTCTTTCTCGAAGGTACTATAAGTGCCCACGCCTGGCTACGCCTATCTACGTCTAGCTACTTCAAGCTATGCCTAGCTACGCTTAAATACACCATCTTTTGTGTGGAAAACCTAAAAAGTTTATTGTTTTATTCAAATTGTAAATAGAGGTAACCACAATACAGTCATAGGCGCAATTTGCTTCGGTTTTTAGGAGGGGTTGGAGTCTTGGTAGTCTCGAAAGGTATTGAGGCCAGCTTCGAGACTTTGCAAAAAAATTAAGGACGATAAAGGGATTTATTTGTCATCACTGCCACAAAAATGACCTACAGTTAGGTAAAAGTGGCACTATTGACATAAAAATCGCTTTCTCTTATCGCTTTTAGGTTTTAGTCACATAATTTTCCGCTTAGATACTGGGAATTGGGGGAGAGGGCTAATTTTGTCTAACTTCCTTTTTGGGGGCCCCCCAAATTGCGCCTATGAATATAGTTGAGATTTTTAAGAGAAATTTAATGTAGTGTATGCGGCACCTTGCAGTTTTGACACATAAAAATTGGATCAAATCTTTTTTAAAAATACTCTTGATACTTGACATTATTTAAAAGGTATCAAAATCAACTTTTTCAATACTTTTATATTTGTCATTTAATCTAATCAGAACTCACCTATCCTAACACATTACAGCGATAGCAGCTTCGAAAAAGCTCTTTCCAACCTTACTACTGTTTCCACCACTAAGAAATGGCGTTTTTTAAACTTTAGTTTATTGATGAATATAGAAAACTTGACCCTTTATTTTATGTACAGGGTTGGTTCGAATATTTAGACAGCGCCTATCTCGCAGGTAAAAGAAACTTTTAAATACAAAAGTTTTAAGCAAATAGCACACTGATTTCATGCATAGAAAATGCGTTATATCACACTAGTGTTGCAAAGTACTTACAGCACTAGTGTTGCAAAGTACTTACAACACTGGTGTGATACATATTATGATGTCATTCTAAAACTGCTATTGGTTTTGCAAGTGACATATTTATTGTAGAGTGACAGTAAAAAAACTTTTATTTACCTTAAACGGTAGAACCCAAATTAGCGAAAATCATCTTATTTTATATTTATTAAAATTTACGAAAAATAAAAACATAAACAAAAATAGACATAACCAACAAAAACAACTTTCACTGACTGGCACAGTGTTGTCAGGTAAGTGCAGATCAAATTTAAAATCTCCTTCTACCTTTTGAGCACGTACTTTGAGTAGAGGCAGCCTTGCTGCTTCGACCGTTCGACCTAAAGCGCCAGAGAAAAAAGCCTATAGATCAAATTCCTTCCTCTTTCTTCGTGTACTCAAACAACTAGTTAAATCTTTTTTTTTTAATCCCTAATTAAACCTAAGGCTAATACACACTTTATGAATCCACTTTCTTTATCCATTCATAAATAGAATCATGACCCTTCCGACGCTTGCTAAATGCTTTCCATATTTTGCATGGGTAAACTGACGTTTGGTAGTCGTTTTTCCTTACTTTAAGGACTCTTAGGCTATGTATTTACAATTTTCATATTTTTTATATTTTTTCTTAAAAATATGGAGGAAAACTCGTTATTTTTACTTAATTTTACATGTGATGTTCAGTTTCATTAACTCGTTTTACCAATTTTACCCCACCCAGCACCCCTTTTCACCCCCCGGTCCCGTAAGTTTATTTACTGATATTTTAAAAAACGGAATATTTTGGATATGCACCACTTACGTTTTATTTAGAAGAGTGTCTAAAATATGTAAGAATCGATAATTTTTAAAAACCCTTATAATAGCAGAAAACCGTATTAAACTATTATGCGTATACCTAACAAACCATACAATTTTATTAAGTGAGGGCCTTTTTAAATTCCAAAATGATAAAAGTTATATAATGCTTCTAGGTAGTGATTTTATCAGATACACAGTAAAAATGTGTAGAGAAGAATTTTTTTAATGGACACCTTGTATATTATGTCACGGATTAAAAGGGTCTTTTGAAAAGCTTTACAGAAATACCACATTTATATAACTATCTTTAATTGTTTTGGAAATATGGCCCTGGGTATAATTTCCATTACATCTACACTATCCTTTAGTGCCGTAGGTCGGATAATAGAAATTAAATCTACTATTTCTCAGATTTAAGTGGTCATATTTCGAAAACTACTAAAGATATATTAAATAGAGTATTTTTGTAAAGCTTTTAAGATTCTTTTAATGGTGACATATTATACAGGGTGTTCCATTTAAAAAAATATTTTTTTTTTCTACCCATTTTTGGCTCACTCTGTATCTGCAAAAATACATTTCTTGACGGTTTGGATAATTTTTTAAAACTTTTGTATTTAAAGTTTTTTTCTACCTTGTATAATTAACGAGATAGGGCTGTCTTAATATACAAACCAACCCTGTACTCGCATAGTTTCTGTTCTAAAAGTTAGTCTGTACAAGTCCAATGACGTAGATAATTTTATTTCTTAGGGAGAAGGTACAATGGACAATGTATGTTTAAACCTCGTTTTGTATGGCAAAATCAAAAACCGGCCAAAAAAAATTTAAACAGAAAAGAAAGTCCCCACCTTAAAAATACACATTTACTGACTTTATTTGTACTCAAAACCTGTTCCATTCTGCATAAACAACTGAAAAACAAAGAAAATGGCCTTTCCAACTTACAAATCTTACTTTACAACCTTTATTTGTAACTAGAGTTGGTCCTATTCGATACTCAGTATTCTGAATAGTATTCAGAAATGCTTTGCCGGTATTCGAATAGTATTCGATACATTTAGTTGAGTATTCGGTATTCGGCAGACTACTATTTTGCTCAGTATTCGGTATTCTGTACTGAATGCTTTAAAGTATTCGACGAATATTTCTTTGGAGTATTCGAATACCGGCGTTCCAGGTATTCGAATACCGAAAAGTGGAATCTTTTCGGTTCCAGTATTCGAATACCGATTCCGGGTATTTATGTATTCGAATACTTTTTTCTTTCAAGTATTCAAATATTCGGTATTCAAATACGTTCTTTTTCCGGTATTCGTATTTGTATTTGAATACCGATTTTCAATATTCTGCCCAACTCTGTAACAATCCTAAACATTTTAACCATCCTGGAAAGCGGTAATAACCCCATTTACCTCCCTGTTATCTACGCCACTATGCAATTTTCCCAATAGCTTACGATACACCAAGAAAGTTACTTCCTTTGCAGTTTATCTAGAGATTTTTTTTTTCGTTTATCTGCTCTTCTATCTCTTGAGTGTCTAAGAAGTGTAAAACCTGCAGCTTACAGAAGCCCTTTCTTTTCCTTTGACTTTGAATTTATTTTCTTTTTACTAAACTGCTCAAACCTAAAAACAATACATGTTTAATTACACGAGTTAACCCATTTTTTACAGTTATTACTTACAGCTTCCTCAGTATTAAAACGCAACTTGTGATAACTGTTTATCTATTTTCTAACTACACACCTGAAAACCATAAAGATTAAACAATTTTCTGTAAAATCAATAAAACAAAATAGCTAATTTGAAGCTTCATTATGTTCGAAAATTAAATAAAACGCACTGTAATTAATTTCTTGTACTATTTTTATGTTAAAGGTTAAAAATCGTTAAAGCTTAATTGTTATTACTGGCGAAACTAGCAAAACCAACAAACCACATTTTTGCTGTATGGTATTGCTGTTCAATCAGTGGCGGGTAAATGGATTCTAAAAAAAATACATTATTATGGTTTAAAATACTTATTTGTGTATATTTGTATTACTCCAAATAATCTTCTTGAGCTCTAATACGCTTGATTGACAGATTGTTGAAACCAACGACGTATGGACCAGGTTTGTTTACGTTTGAGCTGTTGTCATCAATACATCACAGTAAAAGCGCTAAAATGCGGTTTGCTAAATTTAATTTTCCACTCTAAAATTACTAACCACAAGTAGTTGTTGGATAAGCTCTCTATATTAAAGAATTTTGTAATATAACTTTTTAAATGAACAATACATATGTTTTTATCATTTTTAAATATCATAATAAAAAAATATGTTTAAATATTATAAGTTATTATCTTTTTAAAAAAGCAAAATTCTGAACATACGTGATTATTTGTTAATTCAGGCAACGCCGTCCAGGGATTTTACTCCATCGTAAAATAAAACATGAATGAACTTTTCCTAAACGCTTGTGGGTGACGCCCCTTTGCTTTGTCATTTCTGTTGGTTTCTGTCATTTGACAATTTGGAAAGCCAAAAGTGATCAAATAAAGCTTATAATGCGTTTTTTTGTGTATTTTCTGGTGTTTGTTGGTGATTAGAAAGTGTTTTTAAAAGACAATATGGGTAGGCAGTGCTTTGTTTGTAGAAGGGTAGACTATTCATTCCTGCACCTCACTTTTCACAGGTAAATAGAGACCAACGTCGTTGGGTGCATACTATCGACCAAGGTCAAAAAGTAAGTCCGCCATTTTCATTTCTCGTCTTGCCTCACCTCCTTTGCCTATTAGGATTGTTGGCTTAATGTTTATCATAAAATTATGAATGAATCGCTGGGTCCATACGTCGTTGGTTGGAACACATTTAGCTTAGTACTAGGCCTAGAAGTAGGACATAGCTAAATCTGGCGAATATGAAGAATGCTTTCATCAGCTCCTAGTGTATATTTCTAGTAGCGTGGACCTGTCAGTATATGCAATTTTTAGGGTCAGATAATATTAAAAATAAAAATGGGTTTGGGATTCTTTTTTATGTGTTTTTTTTTAGATTTACAGAATTTATTTCCTAGTAGTATACGCTAAGTCTATAAGAAATATATGCAATTATTTTACGTACGCTCATGTATTAAAAAAATGCAATCCTCTATTAGCAATAAACATAGTAAATAAATAGCCGTGGCCATTATTCACACAATAAAAATCAATTTCTTGCCGATCATATACCACCTACGTTGAATTCTCTTAACCTTAAGATGAAAAAACCTTTAGATAAGTTAAACATAAGGTTTAGAATTGCGCGGGCCGTACACGGACCATATGCCCGTATTATCGATTAGTAAAGGCTTCGGTAATCTTCGACTAATATCGATTAAGTATTGGTTGCGATTGATTGTGAGTGTGTGGAATTAGTAACGGTGGATTCTTCGGCTGCGTTCGAAATTTACAGTTTTGGTATACAGGTGTGAAACCAACTCGCCGACCATGAGAAATTAAAAACATAGCAAATATTCGAAGTGGGGTCCGATGAAAGGCGGAAGCGGTGGGCCGGAAGCCTCTGATCTCATTTTGCTCAAATCAACGCGCTCGTTGCAGCGGTGAATTGCGGGGAGTACATGGTAGATTGGTGGAGGGGATTAAACGTACGTATTTCCTAATAACGGCGGTTTGGTTTCCATATCGGTATTTAGTGTGGATGTTTTTTTCATCAATTCATCCGTTGTTTATACCGGTTAATATAGGATGTTGTTAAACAATGTGTAAATTCGGGGCAGGTCTAGTTAGATCATACAGGGGATGAATACGTGTGGCACCACGGCTTTCTGTGTTGGAGGCTTTAAATAAAGGACTTACAATTCCTCCGAGCAGAAAACGTAAAATACTCGTAAAAGGGATAGATTTCCTATTGCCCGACGATGGACAATGAAAAGGAAGCTTTTTTGTTAGCAAAAGGTCACTTATAGAGGCAAACAGCCTTCTTTGAATGGAATTAAGAATGCTGAGGTTCTGAGGGACGCCGTTCTACCAGATATAAGAACAATACTTCAGAGTGGATTAAATTTAGGATACATGCAAAGTGTATAAATTCTATGGAATGAAATATTCTTTGACTCAAAAGAGTTATTCGAGCTTTTTGGAAATCATAGATTTAATGTGTTTATGCCGGTTAGAAAAAAATGACCATATATGGAATAGTATCCCTAATATGGAATACCGGCATTTTTCTTAAACGAAAACGACACACGCAATTAGGGGGTTTGTCTCTTTTTTAATGCTCATTTGGTAGTAGAAGTGGTAACATGCCAGTAGTGCAGGCCCTTCGTCGCTGTAGCATCGTTTTGTTTTATCGTTTTCTCATAATTTTTCAAGGTTTTTAAAAAATACTAAATATAAATATTAAGGCTTAAATCGTTACGATATTTTCGATATATATTTAAAAAACAAATAAAATAAAATAAATGTCGATTTTTTCGCCACGTCTACTGTTTATAGTATTTCAAAATGGTATTCTATATTTGGTCACTTTCCTCTAAAGTTGTTTTCAAATGTACCGCCCACAAGAATAAGGCCTCTGACACGATACTAAGCGTCAGCGGCCAGCGTTGAGCGGGAAATGTGGAGAGGTCTTTGATCTTTATGCGAGAATAAAAGAACTTGTTTTTTAAATCAGCCGCTTAACGCGGACGATGGTTATCGTGCCCGAGCGTTAAAGGTGTCTTTGCTTTGCAGAACTTGGCCGCTCTACTAAAGGACGAGTATTTTAATTACTTTTTCGCGATATGAAACTTTTGGCGCCCCAATCCAATATTAAATTACGGTCCTGTGAAAGGGATAACTGCATCGCTTTTAGATATTGGTTTGGGAACCTGAAAACTGAAAATAAGGATATTATCGTCAGCAAATTTGTGAATAAAATTGGTTGTGGAAAGAGAAGGCCGTTGATGCGAAGAAGAAACAAAGTTGGGGCTATTACTGAGCCCTGAGGCACCCCTGATAACCTTGGTGAAAGCTTGAAGATTGGCCGTACGCAATAACTGATATACGTCGATCAGAAAGAAAACTAGGGAGCCAAGAACAGAGTTTAGTTGAAGATCGTAGGCGGGCGGGAATTTTGTTGAGGAGCTCATCATGCCCGTCCTCAGGGTAACGATCTGGAATATACTTAGAAATTCAAGAGCCTTATTTCAGTTGTGTAATACGAAGAAAAAAGATCTGCTGTGGATCTATTGTGACGAAACCCATACTGACTGTCATAGAAAATTTATTTTTCTTGGTTAAAGACAAGATATAATCTTAGAACATAGTTGATGCACTGAAAATGTTGGTATTTGGTTTTGCAATTTGCATGGTAGATTTACGTTTATGGGTAGACATAATGAGTGAATGGGTAATGGCGTGCTCACGACATAAATGTGGTTTTGGCCCTTAGGCCCTCAATGTAAACATATGTATTAGAATAATACAGAGTTTGCTTAAGGTGTCGAACTAAACGCAAATAGCTGAAATATACACTAGCTCGTTTTATTACTACAGTATCTTATCCTGACTTTTTAAAGAAATAAAAAAATGGGAGTCTATTAGTGCTAAAATTAAAGAATATTTTTAACAGACCTTTTTGAACAATCACGACGATATTTTGCTTACATAATCCACACTTTATTACAATGTTTGATATTTCAATATTGATTTGCTATTATTAGTAATTTTAAGTTAAAAAATTAAAGAGCTTAAGGATCTAATTTATTTTTATGTTAAATTGGCAGCTTTAGTATACTTTAAAACCTACCTTCATGCATGGTAGCTTGTGGTAATTAATTTTAAGAATGATTTATACCTAAACAGTTAGAATTTTTGGGCTAAAAAGAGCAACCTTTTTACAGGTTTTGCATTGATCTTTTAAAAACCTTGCTTAAAATAAAGTAGGTATAAAAACTTAAAAATAACTTTTAATTTAGGTAAAGAGCCCTCTAGCAACACAAAATTAATGTAAATTGTAACTGAAATAATGAAGCGCAATTTACTTCTTCTATACTTCTAAGTAGGAGGTACCGGTTTTTGCATAAGTAAGAAAATTAAAAATCAAGCATAAAACCTTGCACTCTTTTGTTTGACCTCCGGACAGTGCGGACGTGCGTAGAGGACTACAAAGTTCTTCCCGGAGTGGCGGTTAGAGGTGCCGTACGGACGTTTTTACCTTCGGGGATCAAGGAAATATTCACGCTAAATTGACGTGCATCTTTCTTCTGGATCTAAGCGCTGTGAGCGAAGATTCCTGTAAGCTGATGGTATCCTGTTTGGTGGTGAACACGAGGTATTTCTCAAATGGCGGGAAATAGATGGGCGTGCCATGGGAACTGTCAGTAGTGAAAGTGAAGGTTATACGTAACACCAGTAGCAGATCTTGGTTTGACAGCCGACAATTTATGCATTGCATCGATTGTTGAATTATTTTGTTTTCTTTTTGGAATTTCTGGGAGTCTACGACCTTGATTATCCAGATTTTCCGCCGACGGAAGCCCCTGGAAAGCATAGTCCGGAAGGGAAAAGTGGTGGATTGGACCTGAGGGGACTAAAACCAGAGAAAAAAAATAGAAATAGAAATAGAAGCATAAAACTTTGAACTCTTGAGCGGCTGTAACCCAAATATTAATAATATGAACAACCCTGTATAGAATGGTCGTAGGGTGTTCGAAAAGTTTTGAGATTTACGTACATTTATTAGATTTTTTCAAAATATTTCCACCAATTGAATACACTTTTCCATTCTAACAAACTAGTCACTGAAAATAACTTTTCACTTTTCATTTGAAATTTTAGCGCATATTTTATCCCAGGCCTCCAGTAGCGCGTCTTCAGTTTTAAACTTTTGTCCTTTCAGTTGGCTCTATGACAAAAGGAAACAACCTAAAGTCACACGGCGCCAAGTCGGGGCTATAAGGCGGATGTTCCAAAAGTCTCAAGCCTGCATCTGTCAAAAATTGACTGGTAAGTTCAGCTCGATGAGGTGGGACATTGTCATGATGAAGGTACCAGCTAGCGAGTTGCGAGTTTGGGCGAATCACTCTTAACTTTTCTATAAGTTTTGAAAGGCATACTGTAGTGTACCAGAGAGCATTTACGGTCTTCTGTTCTCGGAGCACAACACGTTCGATTATTCCTCTTGAGCCAAAGAAAACAACTATCATTATTTCTTTTACAGATCTTGATTTGCTAAACTTCGGTCGGAGTTTCTTCACCTTCGAGAACCCATATCTTATTCTGTTTGTTTAGTTGGGACGTCGTAATAATAAAGATAAGTTTCCATCTCCCATGACGATCGACACTATGTCTTTAGGTTTTACCCTCCGGAATTTGGACATCATTTTACACCAATTCACTCTTTGTGTCTGCTGCTTGCGAAGTTAACTGTAGTGGAACCCAAAGAGTACAAATTTTTATAAAACACAAGTGCTCATGTATGATCGTGTAATGTTGCTAAACTAAGTGTTCAATGTCTCTTCTAACTGTCGATAGGTAATTCGTCGGTTTGTTTCTTTAGCTTTTGGACGGCAGATATGATTTCTGGGGTAACGCTACTTCACACGGTCGACCTGAGCGTGATGAGGCGTCTTCAAGCTGAAAACAAGCCCGCTGAAATTGTTTGTACTATTTGTATATGGTCGCACGAGATGGACAGTCATCACCAAGTATAGGCTTCATTTCTTCTAAACACTGTTCTTGAGATAATCCACGCGAAAAAGTTGTATTTCAAAATTGCACGGCACTCGATGTGTCGTCCACGACGCCATTGCGCTAAAATCGCTGGACACAAACTGGCGCAAAACTGATGGTTTACTAATAACTATGTAGGACTACGACATGTCATGACATGTACAAACAAAAACATCAATGTTACTTTCCTGCACCATTTAGTTACAAAGTATCTCAAAACTTACTGAACACCCTCAGTACGAAAAGGGTGTTCCCAAACGCAAAACTCAAAGTTTAATTTTTTTGTTTCTAAAGATGAGACATAAGACCCAACACCTAACATACTAACATACTACATTCTATTGACCTCAAAGATAAACAATTTGGTAAAGAACCATTTTGTTGAATATTGTTCTCATATTGTGGCATGGCGTCCCCACAACCCTAAGCATTCTTGATTCTATTCAAAGAAGAGCTGTTTGTCTTATTAATGATCCTCTACTTACAGAAAGGCTTCCCTCTCTTGCCCATCGTCGGCTGTGGGGGATTTATCGCTTTTATAGGTACTTCCATGGCTTCTCCTCTGAAGAATTGTCCAGTATAGTTCCCTCTACTCACGGTTCGCAACATGGAAACTCGTAGTTCCGCATGTATGCATCCCTAGACTGTCCAACTGGACAGGTACCCGAACTTCTGACTTTCTTCCTTCTTTTATCCCTAGAGTTTCCAGAGTGTGGAACCTGCTGCCCGCGGAGGTCTTTCCTTTCACCCCAAATCTTCAAGTATTTAAGTCCCGTGTCAACAAACTCCCTCTTACCTCGCTTAAGACACCCACTGGTACGTTAGTATTTAGGCTTGTAGCGTTCGTGGTTTGTTCAAAGATAAAAAAACAAACTTTTTAGCTTAGACGCGTCGCCACAGTCAAATCTGCGCTGTATACATTAAAAATTTAACACAAGCCGGATGCAAAAGTACAATACGTGCTGATGCCGTATTTGCTTCGCACGTCGCTCATACGTTTCTCATATTTGTGCTCTGCGTGAGGCAAGCCGCAAATTGAGATGTGTATAACGCAGAACTAACTAGAAATCTAACCAGAACCAACCAAAACTAAACCAGAACTAATTATACATAAAAGCCTTCCATCTTGAATGCACTTCTATCTATCAATAACACCCGCATCAAAATTCCGTTAAGTACTAAAGATTCAAGGCATACATATATAGATTACTCAAAAGAATTATCGCATATGCTCGATGTCTTCCATTAGCTTCAGTACTAAGATTCGCTGTATTAAACGGGCGATCTCTTTACCATTATATCAAGACAATTGAAAATAAGTACAGAAAACGCAGAACTCATATTAACTCGTTGTTATTTATTGTTAGCAATAGATTCACAAGATAAATTTTTTTGAAAATGAATAATTCTTAATAGCCCTATAAATGTGCTGTTACAAAGGAGAAGTCTTATTCGCGAATAATTTACAACCGTACCCATTATGGATACTTTATAATCACAAATTTGACTACTCCTGTTCAATGAGCTACTTCATACCGGGCACTAATAACTAATCGAGCATATGATGTTCTTTCGAGTAGCGTATCTTACGGACGACGGCGATAAGGACTTTACTTTTATAGTATAATATGATATAGTATGTAAATGAGTCATCAAAGAAAAAATTACTAACAATAAGTAAATTCCGTTGCTTTTGTACTCTTCTCTATTTTTATGAAAAAGAACGAATCTGCATCCGTGTCAGAGAATCGAACCCAGGCCGCCCGCGTGACAGGCGGACGCATTGTACCACTGGACTGATTCGGAACTTATAAACTTCCACCTTACAAAGTTATAGTTTATCCAAGATAGCCGACCCGTGCCCACTTCGTTGGGCGTTAATATCTGAACTTTTTGTTTCATTATAGTAAAATATAGTTTATAACAATCCTGAATAGTGTAGCTTGTCTGATTGTGAAATAATTTTTATGATAGGTTCAGTACTTCCCGAAGATTAGCGTCTACAAACAAACCCACAAAGTTACAAACTTTACCTCTTTACATATTAGTATAAATTAATTTACTCAGCATATTTTCTAAAAACATATTTTTAATGTAATTTGTTCATGTTTCCCCCTTACAATCGATGTGGTTGACCGCACCTCAAAAGTTATTCACTTGTCTTTTGGCAGTACTGATTTTTCATTTTTTATGAAAGGACAAAGAAGAAAAAACAAGACAATCAGCTGAAGAACATTTCCGGTTGTGGTGCTCACTAATTATCTCTTATTTAAATGTGTTTATAACTATATACAAGGTGTAAACGAAAAAAATAGTAATTTAGGTAACGAATAAAGTCAAATTTTCTTGCCAATCGTATTTATATATTCGTCTCACAGGTTCAAACAGTAATTTAAAAATGACAATATAAATATGAGAATCAAGAAAATGTATGTTTTCAAACCGTTTCGTCACAGCCCAATAAACTTTTAGGTTATGATTATGATTTTTATTTTTTAGGATTAATATGTACTTTTGTTTACACCAAATATAAACATTTTTCACTTGCCATGTACAGCCACGTAAAAAGTTTACGAAAAATGACCGAAACAAAGTTTTTAATGAGTACGATGCATACGCCCGCCCGACAAAGATAACTATATTGTTTTTAAACCATTGTCCGGGATGTATTCAAACACGGTTAAATACGCGACGTACATGACGTCACCGTTTAACAAGAAAATGTAATGTTTTAAAATGTTTTGAACCGTACTTACAACAAAAAATGGCTTAAAATAATTTTTTACATTCATTTTAAAAAAGTAATCTTTAATCTTTGGCACTGATTTATTTATTTGCGGTTTTTAAGGGAGGTACCAAATTCGTTGCTTAAAGGGTTAATTTTTTTACGATCTTGTTTAAATGTATTCATAGAACTCAATGGTACATTAAAAGATAACACTAGAAGAATATTGTGTATAAATTTTGCTACGAAATTAAAAAAAAACAGCAATGACATGCAGCAATTATTCGGAAGCGTCATCAAAAAAGTTGAATTGCGATGACCACACTGATCTCGATGGATTGCCAATGTTATAACCTGCGCAAAACAAAAGTTACATTTCATGAGGCGAAAAACCGGTTTGTGCGCAAGCCAAGTTAAGAGGCAAAACACGCATCCGGCGACAAGCAGAACTATCCGCATTATCGGAAAGAATTTGTCAACGGCGTCCTGGTTTTCTGTTCGAAGTACGGTAGCTAATGAGCGTCACGGCAGACCGCGGACGAAGGGTACGAGGTGAGGGGTGTTTGTATTTTGCCACGGCTTTTAAGTGCGCATGTTCGTCCACCCATCCATTTGTTTACTGCGCGTAGTCGTTACAAATCCAGCAAAAGTAAGCTGCTTGCCATGCGGATCTAAATGTCAGTTATCTATGGGTGGTTTGGAATTATTTGAAATTTTTCGAGCTATTCGTCGAACTTCGGAAATTTGAATTATTCGAATCGAATATTAATATTCGATTCGATTCGAAACGATATTCGCACACGCCTATTAGATATGTTAAAAGGAAACATCTGGGAATCACTTAGGCACTTGTGACTGTTGACTTCTTTCTATAAAGTAATTTAAAGGAAAGAAAATATACTTTAAAAAAGTTCTTATTTTAAAAACACTTAAAAGAAATGAAGAAGGTTTATAATTAAAAAAATAAGTTTTGCAGCCTTTCTTAGAATCATAAAAATGTTAGTTTCAAAAAATGCTTAATAAAACAGTTTTTTGACTGAATATGTAAATGTTTAAACATTCACCCTGTACACAACAAAACTAGTGAATATCCTCGGAATTAGTCTAGCATGACCATTGTCTGCATTTTTTGTCGTCAGTTTTTTTCATGATTATTAATTATGGTCATTACGGGTCATATTTGGTCACCTGTATGTCCGGTGACCCTTGCGTGACCCTGTAGAATTTTTCAGGTGAATGGTGTTTTAAGATTGTGGGAAAATAATTTTAATTGATAGTGTTTGTGTTGTTTAATGAATTAAGTTTTGTTTTGGGAATTGTTCATTAAGTTTTGTTGTTAACGGAGTGTCTTTAGAATTATTGCGTTTTTACTTACATAAACAAAAATGGTTTTGTAATAATTTAAAAAGAAAATCATAAAACTGTACGCTCTTTTTCGGTATGGAGATGTTTTGCTTTTACATTTGGACAGTTCTGGTTAAAAGAATTAACCAAAAAATTAACGCTTTGAAGTACTTCTTTCTTTTTGATTCTAGATTTAGATATCACATTCAGCCATGTAGCCTTCATGATACGGTAAAACAGTATTACAAACTTTTATTGTACTAAAAGCTAACAAATAATTCGGTAAGTCCTAACTACCAGATCAGTACCAATCTTTTTATCAATCTGGGGTACTGATCAGACAAATCATAAAATTGTTGAGCATTTAAATTTTCTATTATATTTCCTTTGGATACGCTTCGCCCAACGATTTTATTATTTGTCTGAATAATACCCCCGATTGATCAGAAGATTGGTGCGATCAGAGTGGCTTTCAGTGACGCAAATAGAGCGCTCCCGAGTAGCTCAGGAGCATTTCGTTCTACTTTATAGCGTTCCAGTGACGGAAAGTGTTATGCATCTGAACTGCTCCGTTTTTCTTTCCCTTTGCCCCTCATGCACCAGCCACTCTTTTGGTTTTTATTCTTCAAACGTGTTTTTTATGGTTAAGGATGCATGTTTTGAAATTATTTGTTTAAAATGAAATTAGATTTTAAAAAGAGATTATTATTATAAAGCCAAGAAGAGTTAAAAACAACGAAATTTCAAAATTTCTTAAAGTTATCTCTCTTTCCTTGTCTAAGGATGCATTCAAGTGACTAACTTTTAGAGCAGTTTAAGAGCTTCAAGCCCTGGAGCGTGACGCACAAAAATTTTCGTCACTGGAAAGCTACCCTGGTAGCCGTTTAAAATGAAAAAAATACATTTTTTGATAATCTAAAATCTGAATTAGAAGCGACAATTGACCATCCACATCTTGTACGTGCCTTTAAAATTTAAGTTTATTTTTTTATTTTTCCAGGGTCCCACAATCACATCCAAACATAAAGTGGCGAAGAAATACTTAAAAAATACATACACTGAAAAAATATTTTTGTAAATTTACTACATGAGATTTTGGTTATTTTTGGCCACAGTCGGACGTGGCAAAATAGCAACTGACTCTTCCAAAAGTTGTGTAAAAAATATTTGTAATTTTACATTCCTACTTATAACTAATATTACACTAAACATGTAATATGAATAACATTTTAATAAACAGTATTACATGTTTAGTATAATATCAAATATAAGTTATGTAAATTTACAAATAATTTTTACACAATTTATAACCTTCTTTGTTTTTAAATAAAATCCCTTTAAAAAATACGCAATGATAGTTGTATTTTTTTAAGAACTGAACAAAGTGATAGAAATGAAAGTAATCATTACTTTTAAACCTATGTGGATAACTACATTTTTAATATTCTATTATTATTTTAAGTTGCATTTGTTGCACGTATTTAAGTGATCATGATCACTTACAAGTAATTTTTTAAAAGAATATAGGTAATCTTAGTTTAAAAGTATTACCATTTTTAAACTAGGCTCTCTGTTGTATCTCAAATCTCAGACTTAGATAGCACTATTTTAGCTTCTTTTGTTATTTACAAACTTAAAAGGGCATATCTAACAGCATTTTTTTTTTAATTTTACCACCCTTTCGGGGTCATTCCACCAGGTTTCGACTGTCGCCTCCCCTAGGTGGTGCACTGTAGCCTTAAGGCTTATTTTGCCCTGATCTCCTACTCCTTCTCATGTACACACCATTCATTCCATAACTTGGATGGTTGCTGCTCGGTCGTTTACGACCAAATAGAACACCGCGTGCGGTTGCCCAAAACCGACAACGGCCCGGTCACCCATCCAAGTTATGGTCGCGCCCCTCAGCTGCTTAACTCCGGTGATCGACATGGCAGACCCCACCGAAGCAACCACAAGCGCGACTTCTAGGCAGCATATAAAGGCAGAATCAGATGGTCTATTCTAATAGACATCATCGTCAGTTCAACAAGACTTTTTAATCTGAATTCAAGACTTTTCATTCCGAATTCCTTAAAATAATATCGGCATTCTTTATAACAATAAAACACATTTTAGCAATAAAATGTTAAGAGTTGGGTTCTAAAATATTTAGAATAAAAATCCCGTCCGGACACATGGTACCAATTAGCACATATTCGACAAATTCGTCATGGTATAAAATATCGGCGAACGGCGATCAAAGCAAATAAAGGGTTGCATTGAGTCGGCAGGCCATTTAAACGTTTCTGTGATTTGTGAGCCAATATTAACAGAAGTGCACTAAAAATACCATTGGCGGCACTTTAATAAACAATTAAAATATAGATACAAAAGCATAAATAAAATTATTATTGGTCATTACTATGAGAGAGTCTAAATTTTAAGTATTATACTGGGTGACAACGAAATTACTATCCAGCAATTTCAAATTTAGGAAAGTTATACTCTATCACCGGAAGCCAATTTCTAATATAATCTTCGTATTATTTCCGGTTTACCCGGAAGTGATATAAACTTTGATATTTTTAAATGTACTCAAATGTTACATGTAGAAAATAATTTTTCATTACAAAGAGTTTGTATTACAGTAATAAAAGGTCAAACAATGAATCATAATTATATACCTCAAAATAGAATTATAATAAAATTCTAAGATAATAACAGAATAATTCACTTCAGAGTAAAAAGCGTGAGGTGCATTTTACTATTTTTCATAACTTTCCCTCATAGATATTTACAAATGAAATAATTATAACATTTAATATATTAAGCACCCCACGCTTTATTCTGAAGTGAATTATTCTGTTATTATCTTAAATTTTATTATAATTCTATTTTGAGGTATATAATTATAATTCATTGTTTGACCTTTTATTACTGTAATACAAACTCTTTGTAATGAAAAATTATTTTCTAATTTTTAGTTCGGCTGCATATAAAAGCGTGTTTTTTAGTTTTTTAAACTATTATTTATTTTTCATTTTTTAGTTCGATATATTCAATTAGTTTTCTGCGGACATGTGATACTGAAATGTTTCACGAACTATTTCGCAATCTAATCATTTCATTTAAAGCTTCACTGTTGCATGGGGTTTTTCCTGTTAACTTAGAGAAGTCAAGTTCTTTCACTCCGCAACAACGTCTCATGGTCTCACACGACTTAGTGCTGCATGAGCTTTCTCCAGCCGCAAACTGTACGCGATGCGCAGATAAACGACTGCACTGATCGAATGTGCAACCTGCATCTTGTGAACCGTCGAAGCCCAACTCAAGAAAACGTATAAAGGAATTTATTTATCCCAGGCGATCCTAATCAGGATAACGGGATACTTGTTTGCAGATTATTGCATTGTCATGGGTCCTTGATAGGGTGTGCAAAGTTTCAAAGAAATCGAATCGCTGGAAGTTGGTGAAAATTAAGCTTAAAGCATTCCGTTACATACACATTACATACATACAAGGTGCAATTGAACCGGTCGTCGTTACAGGTAACAGAGACACATTGTTGCTTGCTAGAAGACGGTACAATGGGCCTTGAAGTGCGTTTTGCTGTGTTCAAAGGTAGATGAATTTTGGGATAATATTTTGTTTGATAAGTCCGTCTTGAAACTTGTAGAGCTTTCTAGGTAGCCTTCTGCAACAGATGATGACTTCCAACCTCCAAGTCTTTTAATATTCGTTATGCCTTCACCAGAATTAGCTAACATTGTAGCTGAGGAACGGCGAAAGCTATGTCCCGTGTAAAGTTCTGGGTTTGGAAGACGTAAATAGGCAGCTATTTCAGAGGGCATCTTGCCAAAAGAATTTATTCCTATGCACTGGACAGTACAAGCCAATTTTTGTAATTAACAAAAATCTTCTGTGTGGTGTTTCGGGCTTTCGTAAACTGAAATACTTTCTATACAAAGCTAGATATTTTCCATTTTCAATTTCCCTCGGAAATGACAAAACTTCGGCTAGAATGGTTTTGGAGTCTGGAATATTTGCAATTAAAAGATTCCCTTATCGTCAATATCATCAATGCTAATTTTCATCAATTCTTCTCGACGACACGCACCAGCTAGTCCGAAAATTGTAGCTACCTTCATCGCTAGATAGACATCATTTAGAGCATCATTAATAAATTCTTGCCATTTTATCTTTCGGACAAAATTTTGGCCTTCTTTGGTCTAAATCCCACATTTTGCTTCTTCCAGAATGATCTTTGAAATATTTGCTTAAATCCATGTTCTTCGATCTTAGATCACTTCCAACATGGAACACCTTGACCATAAGGTATTGCCATAAAAACTTTAATACTTTTGATTTTTTCCTCGCCACACCAGCTTGTGATCTTTCTCGTATCTGTGCTTCGACTTGGACGGCAACCAATCCAAATTTGCTATTTCGGCTGCTTTTAGAAGCTGGATTCTTCGTCAGAAGACTTAATGGGAAGCGTTTTTATTTAAAATCGACAGTACTAATCAGAATGTACTAACTAACTTTTTTAATGACTTTGATTTTTATAATATGGACATCGGCACCTGTCAAAACTAAAAATCTGACAAGCTATTTTAATATATACCAGGATTTTGAAACAATGTTTTAAAACAATATTAATTTTAATAAATATTTCGTTGATTTTATAACTAATTTGTACAAATAAAAGAATACTATGCCAATAATAGGTATAAGTCAAACTTTACAATTAAAAACATTTTAAGTACCTGTTTAAGTAGAAAATTTTCAAGATTTTACTTTTCCGCACTAATGCGGAGAAGTGACACTTTCCAAACTAAATTGCGTGTGGAAAAGTGCTGCTTTCCACACGCTAGTAGAAAAAAATTGTATATGTTACAACTCTCCAAGTAAATTTTGGCCAATTACTTAGGGACTACCTATAACCATTAAACTGGACCAGCCTATAATAAAACCTTTTTTATTACTCACATGCACGCTACTCTATCTTGTGTATTCATGTCTTTCTTGCTTATTAGTTCATTGTTCGAAAATCCTTACGTAACCTAACCGAAACCACGATCTTTTCACAGAGCAATATTTTCTTTGCATTTAATGGTTTACTTTCTATTATATTCTATAGGTACTTGGCTATCAAAACTAACTTAATAAGTTAAATGTTGCTTATATTTTGCTCTATTTTATAGAAAACCTACATCTTTTTCTTATTTAAACCTGGGAAATTTGTATGTTTTTATTTTAGGTGACCAGATTGTAAAATCATTTGTATTATATATCCTACTATGAAGTGTCTGGATTTCCACTGCTTTTCATGGAGAGTGACTAAGAATATATTCTATATAAACTGGGAATACTTAGGAGCTCCATGCACCTTGCTAACCTACTCTGTTTATAATGCAAATATTTGGCACAAAAACAATGTTTATTTGATTATAATATACCTTTATTAAAATAAACTAAACACAACAAAATATTATTGATTGCTTTATTATTTTTTGCAAATTACAGAAGCTTTATAATCTATATCAATGTTATCACCTAATGCTCATTATTTTGTTTGTTGATCGCTTGATATTAGTCTCTGAACTATTATGCAATGCTGATGTCTCTGGCACGGGTCCTATAGGTGTACTGATTCGTAGTCTTCAGTGTCCCACAAACAAGTTACATTAAACAAAAAATTAAAAAAGACAACTGGCAATAAAGGTTTGATAATTTACTTCTAAAATCATAAGTATCAACTGTGTTTTTACCATCTTGTATTGACATCAACCAATACCTGGCTACCACACTTGATACATCTTCCAAAGTGGCAGCAACCACGATCCCCTCCATTTTTACTGAGTCTCCTCTTTTGCACGTACAACTCTTGATATAACATCTTCGAGACACGTAATATTTCCACAATAAAAAGAAAAATCTTTTAAACCTCTTTAATAGGTTTAGTATGTTTATGTCTTCTTTTATAGCAAACTAAAGATTTATTTTAACTGTCACTTGTGACCACATCTGCATACTAAACGCATGGTTGCGGCATTTAGGGGCAAAAATGCACTTTGGCAAGAAAACGTGCAAGCAAATGAAAACATGTTTTTAGTTGCTTATAAACATTGTAGCCCCATCTAGTGCCATATTACGAACCTTGTGCAGAAAATGACGGGACATATACAGAAAACGAGGATTACTTCATTTTCAATTTTAATGAGGGATATCTTTGAAAACAATAAGTTTCCGACTACAATCTCTGGACCATTAACGCCCCGAGCCTCTGTAAATCAAATTATTTGGTCAAAATCGGAGTTGGTCCCACCTTCGATAATTACCCAACCTGTATAAATAAGACAAATATTTTTTAAAATATACCTTTAAACTAAAAATTGACCACAAATGTTTTTCTAAATATGATTTTACTTTAGTTTAATACTTACCTTAAGTGATATTTTAATGTAGTTTGCTAATCTCCATTTCCAGTCTTTGTCCTTATCAATGACCTTTTGTCCCAATCTAACATTCTGTGACAAGTACTCAACACTCAATAAAAGCCTTCTTTTAGAAAGTATGAATGGAAGGTGGTATAAAAATTATATGCAATAACTTGTTAGATAGTTACTTTTCCAAAGCAATAAGTAATTTTTCATAATTTTTCTTTTCAATCTATATTTTGACAACTGATATATTAATTTTACTCCAAATGAGCTTCAGGCTACCGCTTTCACGCACTTTTGCGCTTTTTGCGCCGACGGAGCTGCAGGAGACCGCTTCGAACCCTTTTGGTTATAGGTTATGTGATTTAGGAACTATTTTGCTTACAAATGATTTTTTCTGGCTGCGGAGGACCATGTTAATTATTTATTTGCTTCTTGTATTTCAGTTAAACTGTATATTTTGATTTTAATAGCTTAGTTAACCGATTTTTTCAACTTTTAATTTCACTTTAAAGGAATTTTAGGTTATGTAATGACTTTGAATTTTGTCAGATGTCAGATGGTAATACAGATTTCTGTTTTATGACCGCCTGTTTTGAAAAACAAGTGAAGGTTATTCGTTCGTTAAAAAACAGATGAAGGTTATACGCTCCCGGAACGAATACTGTTCAGCGAACGAATGAGTTCAATTTAGCATTTTTGGTAATATTGCAAATTGTTTTAAAGGAAAGATGTATGCAATTTTGTTCATTTTCAAAAAAAAAAAAAAAAAATTCTTCATTATTTTTTCCTGTGAAAATCGAGAAAATTAAGTTTGTACATTAGTAAATTGTACATTCTTCTTCTTTTAGTAACAATAAATTTAAAAAGTTTATTTAAAATGTCCTATAATATATATAATTATAAAATATAATGTACTAATGTTCAAACTTAAACTTTTTCTGATTTTCGCAGAAAAAAATAATTTAATTTTTTTAATAAACAAAATTGCATATTTTGAAGTAATTTTTATTCCAAACATCTTTTCTTCATAACAAGTTGCGATATTAGCAAAAACACAGGTACTTTTACTCTTGAGCAAAAATTACATTTTTGGCCAAACCTCGTACATGACTGACTACAATTTGATATCTGATGATTGCTTTTTAGTATTTGAATCATGCAGAACCTTTAATATTAATTAACTTTTTTGCAAAATTAATAATCAAAAAGTTTCCCATATGCCGCCAACTTACGTAGGCACACTGTGTAATATATTTTATATAATAACAAAAAACCGCGGATTACCTACTAGCTTTAGAGGAGTGCATTTTTGAGAACGGGGTAAAACATCCCCTTTTCAATTTTTTAACTTCTGCTCGAACTCTACTTTTTTTCGTCCTTTCCAGATGACGCTAAGTAGAAATCTTTAAGATTCATAGTTCTCGAGAAATAATTTTTCAAGTTTGCCACTCATACTATTTTTGGGCAATTTTACCTATTTTTCCCCAAACATTTTTCTATAACTCTTTGGATGCATCGCCGGGCGGGACATAGAAAATCCCATGTAATTTTTAATGGGGTCAATTATTGGCTCCCCTAATTATTTTAGAGAAAATTCTATGGAAGTTTATTGAAGAGCATGCAAATCTACGTCCATGGTAAAAACTTTAGATTTTCGGTTAACCCGTTTGCTAGTTAGATGCTAATATATTTTTAAAAAGTGTTACATTATTATCGCCTCATCTTTATAAACAACAATAAAAATACCAGTTAGCGTGACATGACGTTGTCATTTTGAAATTTAGTGCTTTATTATTATCAAAAAATCGTAGAGCGAAAAGATTAACCATGAGTTATACTACTGAAAAAAGTATTGATGATTAAATGGTACTATCAAGGAAATAGTTACCAAAAGGTGTCAGAAATGTCATAAGTATCTTGAAATTTGTTACCTCTAGTTTAGCCCAGACTTAGCTTAATTCGTTTGTAGCCTAAATAGAACTTTAATCTTTCACTGTACGATTTTTGATAATAACAAAGCACTAAATTTTAAAATGACAACGTAATGTCACGCTAACTGGTATTTTATTGTAGTTCATAAATATGAGGCGATAATAATGTAACAATTTTTAATAATATATTAATATCTAACTAGCAAACGGGTTAATCTAAAGTTTTTACCATGTACGTAGATTTGCATGCTCTTCAATAAACTTTAATAGAATTTTCCTCTAAAATAATTAGGGAGCTAATAATTGACCCCATTAAAAATTACATGGGATTTCCTATGTCCCGCCCGGCGATGCATCACCTGGTATGTGATGCTTATTTTTTACCTTTTAAATGGTGTATTGTAAAAAATGCTGAGGTTAATTCTAAACAAAATATGGTTTGTCAAAGTGTCATACTGCAGCGATTTTTGTTAATTTTAAATATATTTTTTATATTTTCTCTTTATAAATTTTTTCTTTGTGCTTTGTGCTCGGTTTTTTCATATTTGCGGATCCATTGGACATATAAAACAATTAAATCCCTTTAACGTTGTAGTTTCTTTCTAAGAACATAATCAATAGCCTATAAACAAAAAATATACATAAGTATGTTGTTTCTATTGATAGGCTATTGACTATTCAGGAAAAATATTCAGTGAAACGTCGATAAAAATTAAATGGTCAACTTAACAAATTTTAAATAATCAACTTTCAGTAGTCAAATATTGGCTCCCCTAATTATTTTAGAAAAAAATGCTATTAGGATTTATTGAAGAGCACAGTAAGTTCCACCCAAAATAAAAATTTGAGCATTTTTCAACCAACCAGTAAAGAGTAAACTGCTTAATACTTCTGCAACGTAGTATCTCATTATGCACCCTGTACTCTAGAAATCAATAATAAAAACACCATATCGATTTATCAGTGACAATTTAGATCATTAATTTATAATGTCATTGCCAAAACTGAATTATTTTATACGGGAATTTCAAAAAGAATCCTCGCATTTCATTTTTAGTTTACAGCTAATTTCAACACATGCACTCACAGTTACGCAAGACAATAAAACAAATTTTTCTACATTTAGAAATCAATTTATGACGAAAATATCAGGATTTAATCAAATGCTCAAATATTCCTCCATTAACTGCCAGACAATAACCCAAACGATTATAAAACTCATTTCTTACGTTGGCTAGTTGGTACATCGATATTCTGGCACATTCAGCGGAAATAGCATTCCTTAGCTGGACTAAATTTTCATATTTTTATTGGTCTTAGTTTTTAAATGTCCCCATAGAAAAAATCGTTTGGCGAAAGATCACGTCGATTTTCTTCACATTTGCAATTATTGATTACTGTGCCTGTAGTTTCAATTTTGTATCGTCCGTTGTATTGTCGATTTACTGGTATTGGCCTATTGGGAAAATAGGCTGCAAACATGTCCGCTACTCTTCGATAACTATCTCCTGGTAAAACCATTTTATAATAGTGATTTTTCTTGATTTAAGTAGTTCATTATTTAAGAATGATGTGACATTGATCTGACAACTTGAAAGCTAAGAGGGTTAAATAATTTTTCCTGAAGTTATTTTATTATAAACTTCTAATAATACAAGGCGGGTTAGAAGATAGGAGATTCGTAACTTATTTTAGCATTTGTCTCTGTGGCTCGCGGACTGAGAAGAGCTGAGGTTGTACACTGGGTGCAACTTTTTCGTGCTCTTTAAAGAATCCTAATTATATTTTCTTCTCAAAATAATTAGGGGAGCCAATATTGGACCACTCATAAAATTTACTTATTAGTAATTATTTTAAAATAAGGCTCTTAAGACAAATTTGAAATTCAATAGCAATACTAAGAAATCCCTTCGCAATTTAGAAAAACCATTACTTGAAATTAATTTGCAATCAGACAAAAGGGGTAGATTCTAATTTGCAGATATAGCAGCAGTAAAAAAAATTACCCGGCTAATAAAGATTCGAAAGTTGGATAAGATAACCGAAAGAAATACTTTAAAAGGAAAAACGGCCATTAATCAAGATATTTAATTATTGGCGAAAGGAAAATCGAGGGTGAAATATCGTATTTCCATTTCGGGAAGGGTTGTGAAAACGGCCGGCAAAGGGGTAGATTCGGCATGGTGATATCTGTTGGGTGATTTTAAAGCCGGATAAGGACGGATTTTATTAAATTTGGTTTGGAAATGTCGAAATTCGAGGATTTATTTGGTTGTAGGAGCTCTAAATAGATTTCTAACAAGACAAGGTAAAAATATTAAATATACACTTTAAAGCCAAAGAAAACATTTTAGGAATAAATAAATATTAATGGTAACTTTGGGGTTCTTATTTATATGTCACAAAAAAATGGAAACTATTCTATTCTATTTTCGGTTATTGGCTTTGACACTGAGTGCATACAGCCATCGTCAAGTGGTTGGAAAATTGGATTGTCGGGTTCTAGACCTCCAGATTTTCCTTTTATTGTTCAAGCTATGTTTTCTGTTTAAAAACAAATTCTTTCTCTATACATGCATAAATTGTTACTGTCTAGCCAGCGGCCGCTACTGGTATCGCGCATAACCGTCACTTTAACTACTGACGCATTTCCGCAAGGCGTGCGCACCTCCTCGACCATACGAGGACACCATGTGTTCAACACCAAAACGCAAAAATTTCAGGCTTTAGGAATCTTCACTCACAGCGCTTAGCCCCAGAAGAAAGAAGTCCCAATTTAGCGTGAATCTTTTCTCGGTCCCCAAGGGTACAGTCACGCTCGTACGATGCTTTCAATCGCCTACCCGGGAAGTCTATGTAGACCTCTACGTAAACATGAACCGCACTACTCGAAGACCACGGAAAGAGTGAAGAATGGAAACTGCTAAATGGTTTGAAATGGAAAAATACCTTAAATAAACAAAACCATACAAAAGGGTGGGTCAATAAAACTCGACTATTATTTTGACTTCTGACAATGAAAAATTGGTTTCTAGGCACATGCTCGGTAACAATAGCTCTTTATTTTGATAGAATAATCCACCTTAATACAGTTTTGTATTTTTTTAGTTCCATACAAAAAAAAAGTAATATATGTAACAAGTGCATAAAATGATACTTTTTTTACGAATAGCAATCCCATGAGTAATAAAAAGACACTTTATAAATGTGTTACATACAATATTTTTCCACGACCGTATAAAAATTTTCCAAAATACCATTTTATAGATCTTTTATTTATTTAAACCTAATAATTTTAATTTTTGCAGCACGGCCATTATATTGCAACAAAAATTAATGGCCTCCTTATTTTTAAGAGACAATTATTCTCTTCATACCTAAGTATTTATTATTTAATTTTAGAAAATTGTATGTACTTACTTTTGTCGAAATATAAGTAAAACAGTATAAATTCCTTTTTACTTTCTTAGTCATCCAAATTCGTTAACAATAATTTTCAGTAATTTCTATTAAATTTATTTGCAAACTGTCAAATTTTAAAAGTAGTAACACAAATACAAAAAGAAATAATGACGGAATCAAAGGTAACTTGACCGTTTGGTTCAGTTGATGTCGCGTTTACTGTTACATTGCATAAACTGGAGCTCTAAGACTAAGCTCTTGGAACTAAATTTTTGCAACAAAACATGGTAGTCTGAGCCTCCCTGTGAATAAACACCCTCTATTTTAAAATTTAAAAAATTTAAATACCTCTTCTGGACTCTATTTATATTATTTATATGTACAGTTATAGTATGGATTCCAAAAGTTTCGAACGCACATATGTACAAAAGAGGGTTTTCAGAACTCTTGAATCTCTTAAATTCTTACTATTGCGCACAATGAAGCCAAGTGTCCGACCCGCCGCAAGGATTATTTGGTTGATGTTGTCAACGAAAGTTAATTTTGAATCAAACAAAATTCCCAAATCTTTCAGTGTACCAGCTCCTTCCAAAACATCACCCGATATGGAATAGGGATACTAAAGAGGATGCTGTTTACGGGTGTAAGTTACTACTTGACAATTAGCTGCATTAAGACTGAGTTTGTTTTTTCTGCACCAACTCTAAATATAATTTATTAGTTGCAGTAGTGCACAATAATCAAAAGTTTCAATGGGCAAAATAGCTATTTATGTATCAAGGGCGTTACTAGGACTATAATGCCCTGAAGGTCTAAATAGCCTGAGGGCCTCTGGCCCGAGGGCTATATTTCGACCTGATGGGCATTATAGTCCAGTAAAGTCGGTGGTGCATACAATGCTTTATGTTTTACCTAAAAAGAGTTTTTCAATGACTAATTACATTATTTATTCGCAATATAAAAAATAAGTTGCACCTGTACCTGTATACGTAAGTAGATAATGACTGGTGTTAAGTTTGACTTTGATGTTTCTATCAGTTAGTCAGTTGGCATTTTTTATTTAACGATTTGCTCAAAATGGAAGAAATTTCACAAAATATTCTTTCTTACCTATAGAAAGGGTCGATGTACAGTACAACCCATTGGAAAAATACCATAGGAAGCGTCCCAACATTGATGCAAAATTTTTAAAATTGGATAATGCAGAAGCTTACTCCGGCCACTGTTGCGTCGCACATTGTCAACTTTTACTTGTTGAGGCAGGTGCTTCGTTTAAAACTCTAAAACAACATGGGAAATGGAAAAGCTCTTCAGTAGCTGAAGGATATATACAAGAAAGTATTTCATCCAAAAACAAAGTGGCCAAAATGATTGACAATTCAATTAATTCCGAGGTTAATTCCGTATCGACTATTGAAAATTCTTTAATGGACTGTTCTTCTATACAAAATAGCGTTAGGTGCTACCACCGCTGCTACCATCACAAAAAACACCGACCATTCTATAGTGGCATCAGCTACATTTTCCGGGACATTTCCAAAATTGTATTTTTTATTTTGGAAATAAAGTTTAATTTTTAGTATTGTTTAAAAAATATATATTTTTTGTATAAAATTGATCTTTTGTGAGAGAAATAAAATTGGATAAGCAAATAAAATTTCCATATTACGCATTAGACATTATAAGCCGGCATTATCATAATGCCCGCTTATAATGCCCTAGGTGTGATAGCAGGTATTATTGCTACCATAACATATTCCGTTTCTAAGGTATTACAGATAAATAATAGATGGGTAAAACATAAATACTCCTAAGATCATTTGCATAAACAACTTGTCACATTTAATGACTTGACATAGGTCATTAATAGCATCTAGTATACATTTAGTGTGAGTACCCTTTCTCAGTTTTTACATAAAATAATTTAAAAATCTTAGTTGCTCCCTATGCGTATCTCTTATTTTATTTGGTGTCTCATTTAAACAAATATAAATTCTCACTTTAAAGCAATAACAGACATACTACATATTCCTTTAATATCCTGGAACGAGATTAACAATTTGTTAGGGGTATCCAGACAGGTCCTTGATTCGAAACACACGCTTTCCTAATAAGGACCGACGGCACGGGATTCAGGATTCCTGGACACGGCCAGGAAATTCAAACTTATTTAAACGGACGTTTGGCATGACAGAAAACATTATTTTGCTGATGTGTGAACGTGTAATATTATCATATTTCCCAGTTTTGAATACGAACATTTCTATGTATTTCCTTCTAATGGATGTCAGTACGATAATGGGCGGGAACAGGGACACTTTACAAATGTTTACCAAACAACTTTAATTTATTTAAAAGGTAAAAGTAGCAAAATGCCTAACGTGGGTAAATAAAGTAAATTCATTAAAGAACTTATTTAATTAACAAAGAATTTTAAAACGAAAATTCCTCGGTGTATATTCGATCGTTCCCGAAAAACTCAATCAAGTAGATTATCTATTGAATCCTCTCACCACGACGTCGATATTTCAAGAGATAACAATCGAACATTACAGAAGCCATATCGACTCAATCCTCCAGATTTGATGAAGTCGTATAAAAAGGTCATCAAGGCAGGCCGAGACAATGAAGTTATCCGTCATTGATAGATTATTGTCCATTAGAGTAATGGGCTATCTGGCTGTGTTCCTACTTCCCGTTTTATTAAGAAATATAACTGACTTATGTTGTCTGTCTTGGAGGGCGTACATCGTATCGTAATATAAAATTGATTGGATCGAGATAACATCGAAAATTAGGGAATAATATAAAATATTTTACAAAAATAACTATACCGGGTGATGCATCGCCGGGTGGGACATAGAAAATTCCATGTAATTTTTAATGGGGTCACTTATTGGCTCCCCTAATTATTTTAGAGAAAAATTCTATTGAAGTTTATTTAAGAGCATGAAAATTATGAAATGTATTTATGCCTTTTCAAAATCTGGAGCACTGTTCGATTTTGATCTTTTTCCTATGATATTCTGAAGTTTTCCTTTGTACTCACCTTCCTTCATTTTCTTCCACGTGCAATAAAATTTCCAAGTCTCTATCATCTCTTACATTTTCTTCTCTTTGATACTCCCTAGCTTCACATCTGCAGTTATTTATCACTGTGCCTTTGGTCTCAAATTTTTTGATAGTCCTATCGACTGTTGATTTTCCGGGTATCGGTCTATTCGGATACTGAGCAGCGAACATGTCTGACACCTTTTGGTAACTATTTCCTTGATAGTACCATTTAATCATCAATACTTTTTCTTCAGTAGTATAACTCATGGTTAATCTTTTCGCTCTACGATTTTTGATAATAATAAAGCACTAAATTTCAAAATGACAACGTTATGTCACGCTAACTGGTATTTTTATTGTTGTTCATAAATATGAGGCGATAATAATGTAACAATTTTAAAATATATTAGCATCTAGCTAGCAAACGGGTTAACGAAAAATCCTAGGTATTACCTGGACGCAGATTTGCATGCTCTTCAATAAACTTCAATAAATTTTCTTCTAAAATAATTAGGGGAGCCAATAATTGATCCCATTAAAAATTACATGGGTTTCCTATAGTCCCCGCCCGGCCTATACTAATATATAAAGAGGTAAAGTTTGTAACTTTGTTTGTAGTTGGTAGTTTGTGGTTGTTTGTAGCCGCTAATCTTCGGAAGTACTGAACCTATCATAAAAATTCTTTCACAATCAGAAAGCTACACTATTCAGGAGTGTTATAGGCTATATTTTACTATGATTAAACAAAAGTTCAGACATTAACGCCCAACGAAGTGGGCACGGGTCGGCTATCTTGGATAAACTATAACTAAAATTCGATATTGACGTTACTATTCTCAATGGATTTTAATGCGGTTTTTTTAATACATAGAGTGATTTAGGAGGAACGTTTATATGTATAATAATATCCAAAAAAACATAAACAGAGTGTTTAAAAAATAGTTTACATTTAAAATTCGATGTTACTCAACAGATTTTGATGCGTTTTATTTTAATAGGTAGACTGATTCAAGAAGAAGGTTTATATGTGTAATCATGTCAAAAAAAACATATACAGAGTAGTTCAAAACATGTTTTACATTAAAAATTCGATATTGACGTTACTATTGTCAACGGATTTTGCTGCGTTTTTTTAAATAGATAGAGTAATTCAAGAGGAAGGTTTATATATATATATATATAATAATGTCAAAAATGAACATATATAGAGTGTTTTAAAAATAGTTTATATTGAAATTAGATATTGACGTTACTATTCTCAACGGATTTTGATGCGGTTTTTTTAGTAGATAGAGTGAATCAAGAGAAAATTTTATATGTATAATAATATCAAAAAAAAACAGGTACAGAGTGTTTAAAAAATAGTTTACATTTAAAATTCGATATTACTCAACGGATTTTGATGCGGTTTGTTTAATAGATAGACTGATTCAAGAGGAAGGTTGTATATGTATCAATAATATAAAAACGTATCACAGAATGTTTAAAAAATAGTTTACATTTAAAATTTGATATTGCTTAACGAATTTTGATGCGGTGTCTTAGGTAGATAACGGTGATTCAAAGAAAGGTTATATGTATAATAGTACTAAAAACATATACAGAGTGTTAAATAATAGCTTACATTTAAAATTCGATATTGACGTTACTATTGCAATTGAAAAAAGTGTTTATAGGAATTGTGCACAGGTTTCTACGGTTTATAAAAATAAGGTATAGAATGCCACACAGGGTGGGTCAAAAGATGTTGTATAAACAAACCCTTACAACTAAAATGACATTCTAACTATGTAATTAAACCATCTAGAGGTTTACAAAATTGTAAAAATTAGAAAATAATTTTTCATTACAAAGGTTTGTATTACAGTAATAAAAGGTCAAACAATGAATTATAATTAAATACCTCAAAATAGAATTATAATAAAATTTAAGATAATAACAGAATAATTCACTTCAGAGTAAAAGCGTGGGGTGCATTTTTTCATAATTTTTCCCTCATAGATATTTACAAATTAAATAAATATAACATTTAATATATTAAGCACCCCATGCTTTTATTGTGAAGTGAATTATTCTGTTATTATCTTAAATTTTATTATAATTCTATTTTGAGGTATATAATTATAATTCATTGTTTGACCTTTATTACTGTAATACAAACTCTTTGTAATGAAAAATTATTTTCTAATTTTTAGTTCGGTTGCATATAAAAGCGTGTTTTTTTAGTTTTTTTAAACTATTATTTATTTTTCATTTTTTAGTTCGATATATCAATTAGTTTTCTGCGGACATGTGATATTGAAATGTTTCACGAACTATTTCGTAATCTAATCATTTCATTTAAAGCTTCACTGTTGCATGGGTTTTTCCCGTTAACTTAGAGCAGTCAAGTTCTTCAATCCGCATACCGTCTAATGATCTCACACGACTAAGTGCAACATAAGCTTGTCCAGCCGCAAACAGTCGCGAGCCCAGATAAATGACTGCATGATCGACTGTACAACCTTGCATCTTGTGAACCGTCGAAGCCCAACTCAAGAAAATCTATAAAGGAATTTATTTATCCTGGCGATCCTAATCAGGATACCGGGATACTGTTTGCAGATTATTGCATTGTAATGGGTCATTGATACGTGTGCAAAGTTTCAAAGAAATGGAATCGCTGGAAGTGGGTGAAAATTAAGCTTAAAGATTCCGTTACATACATACATACACCTATACATACATACATACATACATACATACAACCCAAGCTAATAAAAGCGTGTTAATAATAAAAAAGGTAAACTTGTTGGGAATCGCTTTAATTAGGCATTTTCAAGATATTTTTGCGTTTAACTTATTTGGTGGAACAAAAAAATAGCCTCACTTAAACGCAAATATCTTAAAAACTTCTTAACAAGTATTTTGTCCTTTGTATTTTTGGGATTAATAATATAATTGCCCTACATTCCTCTGATCACACTATTGACACATGACCAGTTTTTCAAAAAAAATATTCAAATATTTAATTTGACATTAATAAATCTCCTCTAACATTTGTATAACCAGCAAAAATCATTCGTTTCTTTTGTTGTTTATTTCACTTTGAAAAAAACAAATTGCATAAAAAAATAATTAATTAAGCAAAGAGAAAAATTATTAAATATTTTGTTTCTTTCAATTCGGCTTTTGTTGTGATTCCGAGACTTTGATTAAAAATTTAATATCGTTGATTTGTTTCTCGTGCGATTTGCGAATTCCAAGTAATTGGGGATTCTTTTGAAACATTAATGAATTTTAATTTTTTAATTGGGGAAAAGTAAAGCATCGGAAAAGATTTTAATATTTATGCCGGTTTAATTTGATATGCAGTGTAAAAATAAACAAAATTAGAAGATTTTCCGGTTTTTTTTTACTGACTGACTGACAGTGTGTTCCAGAATATTTAGACAATCTCTCGAATTTATACAGAACACATAAAAATAATAAGGCAAAATATTCTTTTTTCTAAAACCCTTCTTGACAGAGATATACACCCTTAAAGAAAGCTACCAAAAATGGGTTGTTCTTAAATAACTATAATGAAACTTTTTTTAGCGTCGATTAGGGCAAAAGCCCGCGCTTAACAAAAGAGTACTGAACAATTTTTTATTTACCATAATATTAAGAGGATGCCGTAGCACGTTAAATTGAGCTAAAACGCGATTTCTGCTGTTTTTTAATTATTTGTATATTGAAAAGTTTTTAAAATGATCCAAAGATTATCGGAAAGTTAATTGATTTTTGGTAATGTTAATAGCTTTGTTCGCTGGGTTTGATTCTGAACCGGTTCTGGGACTATTTGCATGCGCAGTGAAAAAGCAGCGTTCGCGGTTAGTAAAATCCTGAATTTTTAGTTACAGTTCTGTGTTCGCGGGTTACAATGGAATCAGTTCGTTACCGGTTCGTAACCTGATTAGCAGTCCTGGGATTTTTGTTGTAACTAAAAGTTCAATTCGGAATTTCATGCGCATTGTCGACATGGTCAGCTGTTTTCTGTTTTTGTGGTACAGAAATAAACCGTTGTATTATAGTTTATTTGTTTCTGCCACTTTTTATGCGGGTTAATATACCTGTTGAATATTTTTTTATATTTTTTTTATAAGGATTTTTAATTGTATTCCGTATGAATGTATGTATGCAATAAAATAAATAAAGATTTAATTAAAAAATATAGACAATATTAGAAAGATTTTACCATTTCTTGTTGTTTGAATTTTATCTTTAGTTAAATACACATACTTATGTTAAAAACGAGAGAAGGCCGGGAATCCCTCGTCTTCCGCCGAGAGACCTCGAGTGGCTTTCGACAGTATAACAATTTACCTTTTTGTTTGAATTTAATTTTTTTTTGTATAGTATCCAATTTAACCATAAAAATCCTAACCAAAAGGCTAGGTTAGAATACATCCTCAGCTGTATAGAAAATCGTTCGCGGTAAATAAAAATTCCGAACTAATAAATAACTAGACGTGCGCTTTAAAACAATTCTAAACCAGTTCTGGTTCAGAATCGGTTCATTACTAGACCCGCGAACAAAGCTAATAATTAACACATGAAATTTCCCAAATATACAAAACCGTAAAAAACCAACTTTCCGATAATCGTTGGATCATTTTAAGAAACTTTTTTATAAACAACTTTTTCCCAAACAAGTATTTAAAAACGGCAGGTAATCGCGTTTTAGCTCAATTAAACGTTATACGGCATCCCCTTAAGGAAAATTAATTCTTGTCGTATACTTAAAACCTTTTAAAAGTACTACTTTCTTTTCATGTACAAAATATTTTATTTTTTCTGTAAGTGGGGCTTGTTAGTTGGACATTTAGTGACGCGTTTTTCCATGTAGACTTTAGTAGAGTTTATTATTATTTTCGTGATGTTTTTCTTTTGTCACAAAAATCAGAGAAATATCCTAATCACTAAAAGAATAAATATATGCAGTTTGATTAGGAAGATCATCTACAAACTCTTTCTCAGTTTGCATGGCCATAAGCTGGTGGGGGGAGGAATGGGGAAACTGCCCTTTTCCCAGGAGTCCAAAATAGATCTCCTAAAGATGGGTTGTTTACTTACCTGAAGCTCTTTTTTGGTTGTCGCCTTTTTGCTCCCCCAAAAATCACTTTTTGCGTATATACGGCATACGTTCGTATATTTAGTCCAGAAACTCAGCAATCAGATAGGCACCCCTTATATCGTATACATAGTTAGTTAGGTTAATATTATTTTTTTAAGGCAAATACAGTGTTAAGGAAAAGAGCATAACTGTCATGAAACCAGCTATAAAAATTACTTTTAAACTATATTTAATTTATGGATTTAATACATATTGCCTAAGGGAACAATTAGAAAAATTATAGTAAAGAAGCATTATTTCAACTTTCCCGATTTTAAGCAAAATTAGGGGATGTTGTAAAAGACACACATACTTACAAAAACATCTTTAGAAGAAAAATACAACATCATATAAAAAATTACCGAATCGGTGTTGTCTTTGGGTAGTAGATTTAATAAAAAAATATAATTAGAAAAATTTATAAATACGAATTTCGAAAATTGGAAAAAAAATAAATTTATTTAACAAAAACTGAAATATAGTCCTATTTACTCTGCTAAATACTTTAAATTTTGACATTTTTACATAAACAATTCCAAAATGCCTTATTAAATATACTTTGATATTCATGAATTTTTAAAATATTTTATCATCATAGCGATTCGATATTCAAGTCAAAATTTAGTTATCTTTACATACATATTTTTCTTTCTTCTTTTCTTTAGGACAGCCTACCAACGCTTATGCCTAAGTACCAGAGGACCGTAGGTGGCGGGTTATTAGATACTGAACCCATCTTAAATTTCCCCTGTTCCGTCAACGTTGGCCAAGCACTGAAACATGTATTTTTTACATTTCACAGCACCTTCAAGACAACGCGGTTGTGCCACCACGGACGTTATTAATAAATAACTACTAAATATAGATATCTTCCCGGCTGGGGCTGGAGATCGAACCGACAACTTCTGGCTCCCGAGATCAAAGCTCCGTACACTGCGCTACTGGGAAGACATCACCGATAATATATATAATCACATCAAACATTACTGATTATTGCTTTAATCACATCAAACATCACGGATTATTGCTATAATTTTTTCTTCATCTCCCTAATTATTAAGAGAGTTGTTCACTCAATTTATTATTGATATATTATTGATTGTCATATCATGATTGCTGCAGCAAATTTGTAAATTATCAAATTTAATTTTAAAAAGTAAAAAAGTAGTTCTATATCTTATAAAAATATAGTCTTTTGTTTAAATTAATCAATTACAGAGACTTGGACATCTGCGACTTGACAATAAAAAAATCCCTTCACAAAATATAAAGTTAGATAAGTTGCAATCGATATATTTTAACAGTTAATTATTTTATTTGTATTTTGTAGTAAGAAAAATTTTGAAAAATACAAATGATGCCTTAAGCGCTCATGTAGTACACAATTTAATTAAATTGAATGTTTATTTTGGCATATTTGTTAACTTTTTTACAAAGCAAACTTTTAAGAAAATGCCAATAGAAATGAATTAATTAAAATAAGATTAAATAAAACTAGAGTGAAATTTTTTTACTTAACGGCTTCTTTCCAGTTAAAAAAGTATATAAAATAAATATTGAAGTTAAAAATGAATGAGTTGTAACCATTGATCTCGATGGATTGCCAATGTTAATACCTGTGCGAAACAAAAGTTACATTTCATGGGCGAAAAATGGGTTTGTGCACGAGCAAATCGAGGGTGAACGCGCCTGGCGCCAAACAGACTATTCGCATTATCAGAAAGAATTTGTCGACGGCATCCTGGTTTTCTGTTCGAAGTACGGTAGCTAATGAGCGTCACGGTCGACAGCGGACGGAGGGTACGGGGTGCCGGTGTTTGTAATTTGCCACGGCTTTTAAGTGCGCATGTTCGTCCACCCGTCAATTTGTTTACTGCGCGAGGTCGTAAAAATCCGAAAAATGCTTCTTGCCACTGCGGATCTAAATGTAGGTTATCTATGGTTGTTACTGTCAGTTCTGATAGACAATGTCATTAATATGTATTAAACTATTACCGTTATTACCTAACCAAACCATACAATTTTTATAAGTGAGGGCCTTTTTAAATTCCAAATGATAAAAGTTATATAATGCTTCTAGGTAGGTGATTTTCGATGTAAAAATATTGTCAAAACAGTATAATATAGCAGTGAGGAAAAGTATATATCACACTAGTGTTACAAAGTAAAAATCACCCTAGTGTTGCAAAGTTCTCAATTGTTTTTATTTTTTCTAAAGACAAACTTTAATATTTTTTGGTGAATAATTTGTGGTCGTAGGAAAAATAGTACAGTACTCGTGTGAAAATGACTTTTACACTCGTGGGTTTGAATATTCCACCGTGTGAAATTAGTCATTTTCCACACTTGTAATGTAATATACGAATATGCAAAAGAAATATTGTACCCTAATTTTAGGACATCCTGTTTTTGTGTTAGACTGACCTTAACATTTATTTAAAACCATAACATATCAATATAACTAGAAAATAAATTAGTATTTATTGTTTCCGTTTTATTCATTCTAGATTACGATCTATCCTTGATGGAAAAGGTCACAAAACACAAATTCGATTTTTGGTTAATCGAAAATGAAGATTGAATAAATGATAGAAATGATTACAGATCGTTTTTTATTGCTATAAAAATAACATTATGTCACGATATATTTTTTCCTGTCATCAATCATTAAAAAATGTTGTCTTTACTTTACTATAAATAAGATTTTAGTTCAGTAGTTCAAATTTTTATAGAAATATTTCTAGATTGCATATAAGTATTTAGCGCATTTTACACCTTACCTTCAGTTACGTGTATGTATGTCCGGGAAAAAGTAGGTGCTAACTTTTTTCCAGGAAAACGAAATTTTATTAAAAGTCACATTTTAAAACCTGTCAATAAAGAAAACATGTTAAATTTTTTTCTTGTCACGAAAGAAAAGTTATTTTTGTACCAAGGGCCTAAAATAGGACTTTTACGCCCGCGGCTGAGAGTTGTTGCCCGAGCTCCGCAAGGGCAACACTTAGCTCTTACGCCCTTGGTATAAAAATAACTATTTTTCGTACGACTAAAATTAACATAAAAGCATTCTCTGTATTTAAAAAAATTGACAGCTTTTAATGTTTGAAATAGTAATCAGTATACTGTTTAATTAAATAAATTGTTGTTTTACCAAAAAAAATGGGACATTATTGAATTTTAATTTTGTTTTATAAATTTATAAATGCGGGCGTTTTTGATACTTTTTGCCCTAGGGCGTAAAAATGCTATTTTACGCCCTCATTTATAAATGCGGGCGTTTCTGATACTTTTTGTCCTAGGGCGTAAAAGTGCAATTTTATGCCCTCAAATGGGGGCTTAAAATTGTATTTTACGCCCGGTCGTACAAAAAGTTTTTTTGTAGAAACTCACAAATTTGTACCTGGCAACAGAGATAGAATGTTGGATTTTTTATCCGTTACGGAGAAAGATATTTTACTGCAAAATTAAGGCAATATAGAAATGGAGTGTAGAAAATTTAAATTTTCCAGACTATGTTTTCTCGTCTATTTTCCATGCATTTTAGATTAAATATATTTTCGTTGGAAATTTTGCAATATTCGAAAGGTAATTAAAAGTCGCCGTCAAGCCCGGGGCTCCGGTTTGAATATTCATGGGATATACTCGTACATCTCAAAACTTATATTATCTTTAATTTCTAACCAGTCTGCCGTGATATTTTCCCCGAAACATTGGAAAGATACCGTAACCGTGTTTACTGATAAAACTAATATTTTATTAATTAAGAGCACAGGATCGGTCACATTTTCTATTATTTGCCAATAAAGGGTCTTTTAATAGGAGTAAGAGTAATTCAAATAGAGATTTCTCGGTTTCGAATCCATATTTTTTTAATTTTTAAGTATGACCAAGTATGACTATATTTAGTATAGTGTGTTAATGATGCAGCGTCTGATTCCCTTCGATCGGTTGAAAGTACTAAAGAAATATTATCAAAGTGGTAGCTTAAC
>JACEGR010007847.1:0-43927 GCA_014170235.1 Listronotus bonariensis
CCGAATAACAAATAGTTATTAAACAATGGCTAATTTTTCATTAAAAAAAATATTGTAACTTCATAGTAAAAAGCGTGGGGTGCATTTTACTATTTCTTCATAACTTTTCCATCATAGATATTGACAAATATAATAATTATAACATTTAATATATTAAGCACCCCACGCTTTTTACTATGAAGTTACAATATTTTTTTAATGAAAAATTATTTTCTAATTTTTAGTTCGGTTGCATATAAAAGCGTGTTTTTTTAGTTTTTTTAAACTATTAATTATTTTTCATTTTTTAGTTCGTTATATCAATTAATTTTTTTAAAAGTAAATGCTCCAGTTTATTCACTAAAAATTTTTTTCGCCATTTTGTCAAGAGTAGCAAAGTTTGGAATGTTGCCAACAGATGGCAACCCACTAAAAAAATTTTTCGCCATTGAGTAGCAAAGTTTGGAATGTTGCCAACAGATGGCAACCCAGGTGTTGTTTTTATAATATAATGGATTTTTTTTTCCTGGCGATCCAAAGCAGGATAACGGGATACTGTTTGCAGATTATTGCATTGTCATGGGTCCTTAATACGTGTGCAAAGTTTCAAAGAAATCGAATAGCTGGAAGTTGGTTAAAATTAGGCTCAAAGATTCCGTTACAAACATAGCCAGATGGATAGATAGATGGATAGATAGTTACAACCCAAGTTAATAAAAGCGTGTTAAAAATAGGTTTGGATATGTTATGAAATGTAGATATTTTGGGCGATAAGATAATTTAACAATTTGTTCCACTAAATAAAAATAGTTTATTTAACAACAGAGAAAACAATAATTTAATTTTTTTCTTTAACCTAATTTGTAAATAACTTTTTAAAAATGTTTTTTTTTTTAAATATTAAGAGCCCTTTTTGTAGGGCTTTCTAAATTTCATTTAAAAATCTATATTGTTTCTTTTTTTATAGGTATGTATTTATTTTTTCGTTAGTTACAAAATTTCAAAATAAAAAGGGTAAATCTAAAAAATATAATAATCTTTAAAGCTTGATTATTTGAAAACGGCTTGTCAGAAAAAAAAGTTTAAAAAACGTTTTTGTAGGCAATTTCCTAAAAGGTATGTATATATCTATACATATACAGGGTGACCCAATTATCTGAGAAAGTCCAATATTTCTGTTATTTAACGAGATATGACAAAACGTTTAATAGAAAAGTTGTAGGGTTTTTAAGCGTGCATATCTCAAAAATATCTTACTGTATACAGATTGTCCCAAAAAAAAGTTATGGCTAAGAAGCTACTCTTTTTAACACGCTTTTATTAACTTGGGTTGTAACTATCTATCTGGCTGCCTATGTAACGGAATCTTTGAGCCTAATTTTAACCAACTTCCAGCTATTCGATTTCTTTGAAACTTTGCACACGTATTAAGGACCCATGACAATGCAATAATCTGCAAACAGTATCCCTTTATCTTTTTTTAATCGCCAGGAAAAAAATTCCATTATATTATATAAACAACACCTAGGATGCCATCTGTTGGAAAAATTTCAAACTTTGCTATTAAATGAAGAAGAATTTTTTAGTGGATTGCAAAATGTTGGCAACGGTCCAAACATTGCCTGGATTGCCATCTGTTGGCAAAATTTGAAACTTTGCTACTTAATGAAGAAGAAATTTTTTAGTGAGTTGCAATCTTTTGCAAATTTTAAAATTTGCTACCATTGTCATTTCATAGGGGCTGGTTATTTTCTTTTTGCTGCTTAATTAAATAGTATGTTCTAATTTACTGTTATATTAAGAATTTTGTGCAATATAACGAACTAAAAATGAAAAATAATTAATAGTTTAAAAAAACTAAAAAACACGCTTTTATATGCAACCGAACTAAAAATTAAAAAATAATTTTTCATTAAAAAAAATATTTTCACTTCATAGTAAAAAGCGTGGGGTGCATTTTACTATTTTTTCATAACTTTTCCATCATAGATATTGGCAAATATAATAATTATAACATTTAATATATGAAGCACCCCACGCTTTTACTATGAAGTGAAAATATTTTTTTAATGAAAAATTATTTTTTAATTTTTAGTTCGGTTGCATATAAAAGCGTGTTTTTAGTTTTTTAAACTATTAATTATTAAACTATAACCCCTATTTTTGTTTACAGAATAGGATTCAGCATAAAATTTTGCATATAGCACGTTATTTTATTTTGACACTCGTGGCGATGTTGCCACGCTGTTTATAATTTACTGAAACTTTCGCAAAAAACGTGTTACCCGAGATGTGGGTAAAAACGGAAATAAATTATTATTCAGTAATACTTATCTAAATGTTTTAACACACTAAGGACCACAAAATAAATTTCCACAAAATTATTGTGGTGTATTATATATATATATATATATATATATATATATATATATATATATATATATATATATATATATATATATATATATATATATATATATATATATATATATATATATATATAATATATATATATATATATATATATATACATATATATATATATATATATATATATATATATATATATATATATATATATATATATATATATGCACATTTTAAAAGTCATATTTTGTTAAAAAAATATTGGACTTTCCTGCACAATTGGGCCACCCTGTATGTGCAGATACATTTTTTTACCTCGCTAGTTAGGCAGCTTTGACGCAAACTTTAAAGACAAAAATCTGAATTAAAGAAAACCAATCTGTTAATAATAATATTACGGGCCCTAACCTTCCACAATATATTTTTTTTATTACCTTGAACAATATTTTCGATATATTTTTCAAGTCGGTTTTTTTAGCCTAGTCTAATAAACAATATTTTTGTTTCCCTGACCTATATAATTTTTTTCACCTTTAATAATTTTTTTAAATGTACCCTGTCACCGTTGGCTTTGTTTCCATTAAAACACAAATATTTTTTAATAGAGAGATATGGGTAATTTGGTTACCGCCTACGTTCGTTATTTACGTAATCCGCTATTTAAATACCGCATACGGTATTTAGTGTTTGTTTTTAGAGATATGGAAGACGCCGTATTACGAACGGTTAATTTCACCTGTCTGCGAATTTACAAAATCAAAAACATATGATCCTTTAATGTGCGAATACTAAAGTTTTACCCGTTATTTCAAACACATTTTACTGTACATTTTCCTACTTTTCCAGATGAATTTTGACTAAGACATTTTCTCAGTAAAGCCAGATCATTGTCGGCCGAGAATCTTAACCTTTTCGTTTCTTTTCCACCTGCGATATTTATATCAAAATAAAAAAGCAAGGCCTTATCAAAGATTAGTAGTTTAACTTTTCTCTGTGGCTCTATTACAAAAATATTTTTAGAAATCGCCCAAATAAATAAATAACCTTAAAAAAACAAATAAAAATATTGTGCGCATGACAATTCTATTCGCTATTTTAAATAGCACACGGCGTTATCAGCCCGCAAATTACTTCATGCGGTAACGTTATTACCACCGGCGACGGTAAAAATCGAATCGCGCATAACTTAACTGTCATAATAGCGCTTACGTTAATACCGCATGACGTTACAGCACCACCCATATCTCTCTATTGTGTTTTTTAAACTTAGTTTTAATTTTTAAGTAATCAATTTATTTTTCAGTTATAAGGAAAAAATTACGACTTGAATTATTATCAATATTTATTTAATAACCACATTTCATATTATCTAATTAAAAAAAAAAAAAAAAATAGCTTAGCAAATATAGAGATAAAAACTTTTATTACACTTCCAAAGTGGACCTTAAATTTTAGTAAAGCAAGTTTAAATAGTGGCTTGTTGAATCTACCAAAGTTTATTTTAAGTTTATGTTTCATAAACTACATGGGGGTTAATTTAAATAAATAAATGAAAGATATTCTACCTACACTAACCAACATATCGGAGTTTTTACTAAAAGATATTTGCATAATCGATTTTCGAACTGAGAGCTGCTAGTTAAGTGGTTTATAGAAGAACCCTTGTGCACGAGACTAGTTTTGATAAATTGTATTTTTACAAAATAGAAGAGGAAAGTTTGCTGGATGTAACTTTTTGTTTGTCTGGCACAAAAACTATGCGGCATATTTGTATCAGGGAGAACTCTACTGAAATACATAAAAGTGAAACAAAGTTCGAAAGCTGTAAATAGCAACACCACATCTAGAACTTATGGGAACTTTGCTCGTATATGTGATATAACTTCTGTATAAACGAGGAACAGTCTATTTATGTGTATTTAAAACTTTAAGCACTTTTGTGTGGTTATGGTCACTGTTATATAGTTAATCTTAGTTTCGGGGCTAAATGAGACAATAAAAGATATATTTAGCGGTTAAAAATAAAAAAACAGCATGAAGAAGGTAAACAACATTTTAATCATTTATACAGGGTGTTTCAACTCTATTTTTACACCAGATAACTTCTGCCCCTGTACAAAATACAATAATAAACTTAAATTAAAAATGTTTATTTAGATATATTCTTTTAGTGATAGTTTTAGTTATTATACATGGTGTCTCAAAAAATAATTTTTATTGGCAAGTAGGTTTTTTTAAATGAAACACTTTATATATTTTAGAAAATTTTAACTCTGTATTACATTCCACATTAAAAATATTTAATGCACTAAACGTCAAATATTGCTTGTTTTTGAGATATTAGCAGTATGTTAATATACTCATTTACAATTAAAACTGAAGAAAAAAATATTTTGGTTTTAATTATTTTTAAGTTTCTCTGTTACTGTTAGTGACAAATAATTTAATAACAAGTAATTAAAAATGAATGACATTTCAGAATCTCCCTAAAAAAACATAAAAATTTTAAAATTTAAAACCTAATAATAGTAAATTTTTATTTTTATTATTTGTATTCAATTTACTCTTGACAACAGTGGCAGATTTGCCACCAAAACGTCGATTTTTAAAATATCTTTTTACTTGTTTTAATTTTTTTGGTTTTTAGCACTTTTAATTTCATTTTTGGCGAGTACCCAACTAATTACCATCCATTAAATGAATCCGCCGAACTACAGAACATATCTTCAATTCATGTTACTATGTTATTTGATACTCTGACAATGGCAGAATTATTAAAAAATAATTAGAAGCAAAATAGGATTTTCTTTTCTTTAATTTTAATTGTTAATAAGTATATCAGCATATTGCTGATATCCTAAAAACCCGCAATAGCTGACGTATAGTGTGTAACACATTTTTGATGCAGAATTTTATAGAGTCAAAATTTGTTAAAATATATGGGGTGCTTCATTTAAGAAAACCTACTTGACAATTAAAATTATGTTTTTGAAATATCTTGTATATTAACTAGTACTGTCTGTGAACAGAGTGTATCCAAAAAACCACTACGGCGGCAAAGTAATTTGGTTTATAAATAAAGCTGGGACACCCTGTATAGTTTTGTCTTGAAATTATTATTAAAGATATTCAAAGTAAAAACAAAAGTAATATTTATGACGGCTCAAAGTGTTCTACTTATTTCGTTTATTTCGAGGAATAGTTTTAGCTCCGTGACTCTACCAAGTTGTCCAACGGGGTATTAAATATTAAGAAAAAAATATATTTTTTTATGTTGATTAATAATTTTCGTATGCAGAGGGCATATTTCAAATAAAGCGCTGCGTATATCAGCTCTGCGACTAAAATTTGTTTAACATTTAAAAACAAGTTTAAAAATAATTTTTATGTGGGCTTAAATTTTGCATCCTAATCCTCCAATATCCCATGTACAGGTTGCATTTTAAATGGTTAAAATGCAGCAGATTTTGTAATGCTTAACACCGTTTTAAGATCAATATTGGGATTATAATTGCCTTACTTGTAAAATACAGGGTGATTTAAAAATCGATCACGAAACTAAAGGGGGTGATTCTACTTGACAAAATAAGGGTAGAGCTTCATATAATTTTTTTCAAAATGTCATTCGTTTTCGAGTTAGAAGCCAAAGTTTAATTTTTATTTTGATTTTCTCGCCATATTGTAATTATTTTTTAACCAATCCAGTTAATATTTGGCACACAAATCGAGCTTTGCAGATTCTAAAATTTTAAGAAAAAAGTACTTTTTAAATACCGCCAGAGGGTACTTTACCTAAAAGTTAAAATTAATTTACATCATAACTTTTTATTTTGACAGATATCGCAAAGCTAGGGACGCCATTTTACAGACAATCAAAAACTTAAAAAAATAAGGTACTCTTTTATTAAAGTCGATAAACCTCACCGTTTAGGCACCAATAGACATCAAAGTTTTTTATCAAGTTCAATCAAATTACCTACATACATACAGGGTGTCTAGTAACTCAACCGACAAACTTAACCAAACAATTCAACAACAAAAAATAAAAAAAAATTATATAAACATATGTCCTAAACGTCTTAGTTTTTGAACTACCGGGTGTTAAAAATTAAAAAAAAAAAAATTAAGAGTTAATACAACCCTTTTATAGTATGGTCTGATATGGTAAATATTTTTCCTCAATTTACTACCTATAATATTTCCTTATGTGTTTTATACATACACGTTAATGCCTAAATAAAATGTTTGTTTAAATAAAAGCAAAGGTATTAAAATAGAGCAAAAAAACTTATTAATGTAAAGCATCTTTTAATGCTAAGTTAAAATACATTTATTTTTTTTTTAAGTTAAAAATACCTTCACGTAGTATACTTTATTCAAGATCCCCACTTAAAAGATAAAAAGTGAATGACAAAGTTTTGAATTGCAAATGGTGTTGCTCTGAATTACGAATTGAAGTGCACACTTATGGAAAGATGCCACACACATTCAAAATCGGATTACGTATACACACTTCCTGCGAGATTTCATTTTTACATAACCTTCAATAAGTTTATTACATAACTGCCTCGTCTGAAAATGTAAGAAAATTACCTGGAAGGAATGGCAAGAACGATCTAAGAGGACGCAATACCGCAGCTTTCTGTTCAGTATTCAGCTTGTAGGTTCACATCGACGTCTCGTCATTTGTATTTTACCCAATAGCTTCCTTCATCCCCCTTTTGCTATCCTTTTGCTTTCCACTTCGTGCTCTTTTCCCTAACCCATCGAATATATATACGAACGTGCAAATTTAAACTCTGAATTGCCTTGTAGGATGTCGATTATTCATCACTAAATCCGATTATTACATCCTAGATTTTAGAATTTGGGTTTCTAATAAATAAAGAAACACGGTTTATATTACGTAAAACTTTTCTAAACGAGAAGGTCCAATTTAACAGGCAGTTTTCGATAAAATACAATTTTCAGTGTATTTTACAATTTTTACTTTATTTCCTCTATTTATGATTAAAAAGTTTTTAAACAGAAATATCCAGGTCTACTTAAGTTCGCACCATATGGAAAACTTTTTATTATACTTTTCAAAAAAAAAAAAAAAGGTATTTAAAGGTGTTTGGGATCAAAAATACAATACAAATATGCAAATTGATTTATTTAAAATAAAAACTTTTTTTACCATTTTTTTTGCGTTTCTGTAACTTTTTGCTGTTTTGATGGTTCATAAGTTTTGTTCAAATACATTTTTTAAAAATAAGTATAAACTAATAAACAAACTTAAATATTCACCTTTCGAATAAAAAAATAAAATAAAAAAGTGTTTCTTAAAAATAAACAAGTCTGCATATTTTTATTTTTAATCCTAAAACATCTTCCCTCTAAAACAAAAAAATAGTTTACTATTTATTGTTTTGTCCTCATAATTTTTGTTATTTAATTTAATTTAAAAAAAAATATTACTTACTGTTAATAGTATACTTACTTTTTATTCACTATTAGTCATTGTTTGTACGTAAGCAACAATTTTTCCAAGTTTATGCGCTTATGTAAAAAATCACACTGTATAATAACTACTGTTTTGTAAAATTACTTTTTTATTAGGTAAATTAAAGCTAAAAAAAACAATTCAAAGTTTAAAAACATGCACGTTTTAATTTGGATTTTTCAAGAACTGCATTTTGATTTAAATATGAAATTTTGATGCATGTTTAATCTAAAAACAAAAAAAAAACATTCATTTTAAATATCCACAAAAACGTAAATTTTATAATAAAAAATGAAAATTTATGGCAGCTTATCAAACTAGTATTTGTTTCATTCGGTTTTGTTTCTAAATATTTTTTAATTTTACAAATATTACCAACTTATATAATATATTTATATTATATTGTACATGTACAAGGTTCTCCATAATAGGCAACCCATTTTAATATTCAAATTAAAACTTTTATTGTACTAAATTACAGCTATCTCTTTGTGATTTTTATAACTTATAAATATTTGGAAAATTTATTTCTAACTTTAAAAATCACGTCTTCTAAATAACTTTTACCTACTCTAAACCTTCGTTTATTTCTTTAACTTCCTCCCCAAATTTTGTCTTTGAGTTCCTTGATTGTACCTAGATGACCAATACTTGCATATTATAAAAAAAAAATACTAAAAAACATTTAAAAGGAAATGGGTATCTTGCCCCTTTATATTGATTTAAACGTGAATTCCCTGTAAAAAATATCCAAAGATCAGTGACCCCTGTTTAGCGGTTTTTCATAATTCTCTGTAGCTTACAGTACTAATAGCTACTCAATTTAACTATAAACAGTTAAAACTATTTAAAGTCAATGACTAAAAACAAAAAAAATAACACCAAGTCCTCGAAAAAACCTTCCAGTACGATTGTAAACAAAGAGTTACGGAAAAAGAGTACGTCACAAAATTTAGCGAACATAGGCTTAAATGGGATCGGCGCTCCTTATTAAAAAGTTTATTTTCCTTGGGCATACACCAGCATCAATAGTAAACAAATAAACCCGTTTCATGGTGGTTAAAAATATCAGGTGTCTGGTTAAAACTTCTTTATAGTAACGTATGTCCTAAAAGTTTTGGCACAAAACTCTACATTGTCTTTTAATTTTAACAAAAACAAAAATAATATCAAGTTGCCTTTAAAAACAAAAGTTTATTTACTTTATTTACTGTCAGTTGAGATTTATTTATTTTGAAGTTTTGGCTTTAAGGTGTCGTATAAATTAGAAATAAGAAAAAGTATCTACAAGTTAGTTGGGCGGATACCCAAAGCTGAAATCTGTCGAATATTCCAAAATGAAAATATTTCACGCAGAACCATTTATAGAACAATAGCGGAGTGCGAGCAGGGAATATCATGTCTGAATCTCCCAAAGAAGTGGAAGACCACGTGCATTTACCGCATAGAGGTCAGAGAGATTGGTGAGGAGAGCAGAAAACCAGATTGAATGTCAACGACGAGACTGGCTGGGCAATAAAGATCTTCTAAGAGTACGATATCGTTGGAATTGAGGAGGAATGGTCTTAAATATCGAAAGAGACGTAAGTGCCCCAAATACTCTCAAGCGCAGCTTCTTCGTATACCAACATGATGTCGTCAACGTCATTATTTTAGATGACGAAAGTATTTCACTTTGAGTAATTCTGAAATGAAGGGAAACGATGGATTTTATACGGACAACGTAGAGGAATACCTGACAATGTTAGATACAAACATAAAGCTGAAATTTGCAGATTAAATCCTTGTCTGGTGCGCAATTTCTAATGAGGGTTGTATCCCGACCTTTTGTAGGGAAGAGTGAGAGGTGAAGCTTTGAATAGTCAGAGCTATATTGATAACTGCCTTTCCAAATTGCTTCAGTTTGTCCGCGAACATCATGCTAATGACGATATCATGTTTTTGGCCAGACCTAGCATCATGCCATTACTCAAGAGATACCCAAAACTGGCTTCGACAACACCACATACCTTTTGTTCCCAAAAACGATAATCCTCAAACTTGCCGCAGGCTCGCTCAATAGAGGATTTTGGGCTGTACTGTCTAGAAAGGTTTATCATGGAGGCTGGGAAGCACAAGATGAGGAACAATTAAGACGGCGAATTTACGAGAAATTAAGAGAAATTGAACTGAATTCCGTCAGGACCTCATGAGAGACATTCGAAGAAATTTGCGTCTGGTAGAGCAGAATGGGCCACTTCACATAATTCGATAGTATAGTTTAGTTAAGTATTGAGTTGTAATTTATGATAACTAGTTAGTGTTTAAATAAATTTCTTCATTAAAAAAAAACCGATAAATATTGTGTGCCAAAACTTTTAGGACATACGTTATAAGAGAATGTGCGTAAAATATACACATTATTGCCGCTTTATAGTACCCTAGCATTTAATGACTTTATAATAAAGCGTCTTAAAGCTTTTGCTAAAATAATATTGCCTAATAAATTTATAAATTTAAACTAAAGTTTAATTCAATATATTAAAAGTAAACACAAAATTTCTGTTGAGTTTCGCTAAATATTTATATATAGAAAATGTTCCCCAATCTAAAAGTTGTCTTTTGTATATAAGGTAGTTGTGCTTAATATTAATAATTTTCACTGTTACTGAGGGATTTCATTATGGAATATAGGGTGTAATTTTAATCCTTAAGAAGGACAAAGCAAAACAGAAGTTTTGGAGATGAAAATTAGGAAGCGTCTTATCAAGGAATCTGCAAAAGAGACTTAAAGGGAATTTTGGGACAAAAGTTTAATATTCTTGAAGCATTGTTCTAGCTCAAAGAATTTTCAAATATAAATCTCTTGGAAATCATTATATTTGATATTATTTTCCACAAATAACATTTTCATTCTAATGTCTAACTTTCCCATTATATAAATTAGATAATATTTAATGAGATTGTGACTTGGGTTATATAAAGAACGTTAACAAGATTTGGTTATTATTTATTGTGGATTTCAGATGCAATAATTGGACGTTTTACCAGATAATGCCTGAATTAAGCATAGTCTTTGTATTTTTTTTTTTTTGGACAATCCACGAAGGCTGAAAGCCTAAACACTAATGTACCGTGGATGTCTTAAGCAGAGTAAGAGGAAGTTTGTTAACACGGGACTTAAAAACTTGAAGATTTGGGAGGAAGGAAAGACCTCCGCTGGCAGTAGGTTCCACAGTCTAGACACTCTAGGGATAAAATCGGTCTTCGGACCTAACCTAATAGATTTCTTTTTAGAAGAATGACAAAAATTGAAAATTTATGCCAAAACCTACTACATTAGATAATTTGCCAGTTGTAATTAGAAGCTTTTGTAAAGATTTTTTTTGGAAAGTACTAAACCAAATAAATGCGTACTTTTTCATATATTTTTAACACCATCCAAAGCCAGGTGGGTGTAAGTGCACCCCTTGCACCCCTTCCGGCGCCCATGGTTTCAGAGTTTGTCGGAAAAGAGCTCTAAAATAAGGCAATGCATATTTTTGATACTTGGACAACGTTTCTTGCATTTAAAAACTTTTATGCACTGCCAAAAAGCTTGGATTTCTTTTCCGAGCCAAAAGTATTTTTCTCCTTCCAATTTATACACTTTGTATGTGTCCCAAATTCGACCCTCTCTTGAATATTGTTCTCATGTCTGGAAAATGGCATCCCCTACAACCCTCAGCATTCTTAATGCCATTCAAAGAAGGGCTGTTCGTCTTATTAATGATCCTTTACTTACTAAAAGACTTCCTTCTCTTGCCCATCGTCGAACTGTGGGAGATTTATCGCTCTTCTATAGATATTTTTACGGCTTCTGCTCCGACGAATTATCCAGTATAGTCCCTCCTCTTGCAGCTCCCAACAGGGAAACTCGTGGTGCCGCGCCCCTATACGTTTCAATTAGACAGGCCCCGAACTTCCCATTTCGTTCGTTCTTTTATCCCTAGAGTTTCTAGACTGTGGAACCTACTGCCAGCGGAAGTCTTTCCTTTCCCCCAAATCTTCAAGTTTTTAAGTCCTGTGTTAACAAACTTCACTCTTACCCTGCCTAAGACACCCACGGTACGTTAGTATTTAGGCTTTCAGCCTTCGTATGATGTGTCCAAAGAAAAAAAAGTTTTAGAAATTTTGTTTTTTAAAGTGCTGTATTTGAACCAGGAATTTGAGGACCTATAGCTTTATATATACTTTTTGAATAAATTGACTCAGGAGTACGCCCTTAAACCTACTAACCGCAATTTGGAAACACTTTGTATGAATACCTTTTAAATAATGTTATAGACTTACACTCTCCTTATACCCTTCTTTATCTTGTAAATATGTTCTATAATTTACAAGAGTAATCAGATAGCTTCAGCCCTGGGTCCCGTGTGTATAGCGAGCTGACCCTGTTCAGGCCTATTGATCCCTATGAATTGGCCGGTCACCTCAAACAAAAGAGAGAAAGAACCAACCAAAAACCCAAAAATTAAATTAACATCGACGTTTTTCAAATTTGAAAACCTAAATTTAAGACTTTATTAAAATTGACTCATTAAAACATTTTTTTACTATACAATTTCGAATAATCAAATAAAATTCCACTAATCAAAAATTAATTTATTATTCCTACAAACCTAAAACAAAACACTATTAGATCTAAATAAACAAAACAAAACCATGTAATATAAATGAAAATACAAGTAAGGTCATACCGGGTGTTGCTCTCCGTCGAGCCTTTGGGACATAAGAACCCGCTGTAAATTTTGAGTAGTCAAATATGCTGACCCCCTAATTATTTTAGAAAAAAATGCTATTAGGACTTATTGAAGAGCACAGTAAGTTCCACCCAAAATGAAATTTTGAGCATTTTTCAACCAACCAGTAAGAGTAAACTGCATACATACACATACTTATGCAACGTAGTATCTCATTATGCACCCTGTACTCTAGAAATCAACAATAAAAACACCATATTGATTATATTAGTGACAATTTAGATCATTAATTTATCAATGTCATTGCCAAAACCGAACAATTTTATACGCGAATTTCAAAAAGAATCCTCGCATTTCATTTTAGTTTACAGCTAATTCCACACAACACATGCACTCACAGTTACGCAAGACAATAAAACAAATTTTTCTACATTTGGAAATCAATTTATGACGAAAATATCAGGATTTAATCAAATGCTCAAATATTCCTCCAATAACTGCCAGACAATAACCCAAACCGATTATAAAACTCATTTCTTACGTTGGCTAGTTGGCACATCGATATTCTGGCACATTCAGCGAAATAACATTCCTTAGCTGGACTAAATTTTCATATTTTTATTGGTAGCTTAGTTTTTAAATGTTCCTCATAGAAAATCGTTTGGCAAAAGATCACGTCGATTTTCTTCACATTGCAATTATTAATTACTGTGCTTGTAGTTTCAATTTTTTTATCGTCCGCTCTATTGTCGATTTACTTAGTATTGGTCTATTGGGAAAATAGGCTGCAAACATGTCCGCTACTCTTCGATAACTATTTCCCTGGTAAAACCATTTTATAATAGTGATTTTTTCTTGATTTAAGTAGTTCATTATTTAAAAATGATGTGGCGTTGATCTGACAACTTGAGAGTAAGAGGTTAAATAATTTTTCTAGTATTTTATTATAAACTTCTAATAATACAAGGCGGGTAAGAAGAAAGGAGATTCGTAACTTATTTTAGCATTTATCTCTTAGCTCGCGGACTGAGAAGAGCTGAAATGTGTACACTGGGTATAACTTTTCGTGCTCTTTAAAAAATCCTAATTATATTTTCTTCTAAAATAATTAGGGAAGCCAATATTCAACTACTTCAAAATTTATATGGGATTCCCTATGTCCCGCTCGACGGAGCAACACCCGGCTATATTAAAAACTTGTTGTAAATTTTATAAATTTTGTATATGTCGAGTGGAACTTGTAGACTTATTGGCTATATGAAGCCTTTAAGTTTGCCGACTTTCTGGATTCTTAAAATGTGAAGTAGCTAGTTAAAAAATTGTTTTTTTTTTTAGCACCCTAGATATTAATACCATAGTATTGGTTATTGCTCAAGTATTTATAAAGAATATTATTATAACTTTTATTTTTTAAAGAAGATACTAAAGACCACTTTTTATTAGTTATTATAAAAAGTCGCTTAAAAAAAAACAAACGTAGAAAATTGCTTAATTAATAATAAACATGCAAAATAATACAGCTTTGTGTGCGAGCATTGTAATTTTTTGTTTTAGTTTTAATTCAAAAGTATTTCTCTAGACATTTTTGTTATAGTTTTATGTAAAGACGTTACCTTTTTAATTAAAAAATTAAAGTTTAACTTGTTTTAGGTTAATAATAAAAATTTTGCATTTAAGGAAAATAGCACTTATTAATTAAAATACGTATTTTGGCAAAGTAAAACTCATACACCTAAATTACTTTGTTCATTTTCGGAAAAATCACAACTGCAAAAACTAAAATACTTAAAATGTAATTCTTTACTAAAGTAACTTACTTCAATTAAAAACGCGCTATGTGCTTATTAAAATAAAAAAATAAATAGATAATCAAATTTAAAGCACAAAATGAAACTCATACACTGTGAAAAAAATTTAATTGACTCCTTAGACACAACTACTTTTAAGTGGTTTAATATTTTGTTCGAAATTTTTGTTTTAGAAACTTCTAAAAGCGATTTGGCTTCGACTTCACCAATTTCTTACCAACTTTCTGGTAATATTTTAAATTATTCTTTAGTTATTCAGTTTATATTTTCCAACTTTAATTTTTAGTTAACTATATATATTTTTAATTAAATTAGGGTCAGGGATTCTGTAGTCATGGGTCAATGACGCTGGGATAATTATAACGCAACTAAATGACCTTGACAGTAGATATGCTATACCAATACGAGCATCAATAAGGGTAGTTTTTACTATGTATTTTCATATAGGAGAAATTTAAGGTCCGAAAACTGCAATTTTATCGCCATCTCAACCCCTAACGCAAAATTAGAATTTTTATGCCCTAAGTCACCACGTGCTAGATAGGGGTAGTAACCATCGATGACGTCATCACCTATAAATTAAAAAAGTCCGCGGAGCTGGGAGTCGAACCCATGACACCTGGCCACCTGTGCGAGAATCCAACGCCATATACCACTAGGCCATTGGAGATTTGATAATTTAAACGCCAAACGAGGTATAATTGGGACCAGACGTCATCACCTATAAATTAAAAAAGTCTCGCCGGAGCTGGGAGTCGAACCCATGACACCTGACCACCTGTGTGAGAATCCAACGCCATATACCACTAGGCTATTGGAAGATCTGATATTTAAACGGCAAACGGGGATCTAATGAATCTTTATATAGTTTTTAACGTATATTTCGGTTTCTAGTAGATCGATTTTAGTTGTTCTTTTTGCTAATAATTTAATTTTTATAAATCTACAAATATTATTACTAAAATTTTTAATAATAATTATGTTATTTGAGTGTAAATAGGGCCTTAACAGTTTTTAACGTATATCTTGGCTTCTAGTGGTTTGATTTTAGTCATTCTTTTTTAAACAATTATTTTTAATAAATATAACACTAATTTTTTAAATAAATATGTTATTTGAGAGTAAATAGGGCCTTAACAGTTTTTAACGTATATTTTGGTTTCTAGTAGACCGATTTTAGTTGTTCTTTTTGCTAATAATTTAATTTTTATAAATCTACAAATATTAGTACTAAAATTTTTAATAATTATGTTATTTGAGTGTAAATAGGACCTTAACAGTTTTTAACGTATATTTTGGTTTCTAGTAGACCGATTTTAGTTGTTCTTTTTGCTAATAATTTAATTTTTATAAATCTACAAATATTAATACTAAAATTTTTAATAATTATGTTATTTAAGTGTAAATAGGACCTTAACAGTTTTTAACGTATATCTTGGCTTCTAGAGGTTTGATTTTAGTCATTCTTTTTTAAACAATTATTTTTAATAAATATATAGTAACACTAATTTTTTAAATAAATATGTTATTTGAGAGTAAATAGGGCCTAAACAGATAACCTCAAAGTTCTTAGAAAGCCGTTGTTATGATTGACAGACAAGTTATTAAAAAAAATCAACAAATTCGAGGAAACATATTTAAATATAATTTGTAAGAGTATCAGCCCTAATTTTTAAATAAGTAGCCGAGCGCTAAAAGAAGAGTATACGAATGGCAGAATTAAAAAATAAATATTTTGGTTTCAGTACATACGATATGTACGATTTTTGTTTAAAGTGAGATTAGGACCCAAGAAACATATTTAAATATAATTTGTAAGGGTATCAACCCTTATTTCTAAAATATTAGCCAAGCGCTAAATTTACGTGAGTCAAATTTAAAAATTAAATATTTCGGTCTAGGGTAAGAACGCGAGGCGGGTTCATCTGTCATTCGAAAAATCTGACGTCATGTTTAGGAATCTTGCGCAACGCATTATTTAGGACGTGGTCGCCTGTCATCTGTCAAATATCACGTGACTTAGAAAATGACTGTTCGAAAAGAAGAAGAATCACAACATAACCCTACTTTTAAAGAAGAGGGCGCTAGCAACATTTGGCGTTAGTTGCCTTTGGCATTAGCAACTTCCAACGCTTAGGGCTCCGCGCCCTACGATAACGCCCCCCGCCTAAGCCCTGGGGCCCCACTCGTATTACAGTATAGTTATTTAAAAGACGGCAAATAACAGTGATTTTATTTAAAAGCAGTAATTTTGCTGTCTTTTAAATAATTATACTGTAATAAACTGTTTATTAACGATAATAAACATAGTGTTCTTATTTAAAAGCAGTAATTTTGCTGTCTTTTAAATAATTATACTGTAATAAACTGTTTATTAATGAAATAACAGCGATATAATTTAAAAGACGGCAAATAACAGTGTTCTTATTTAAAAGCAGTAATTTTGCTGTCTTTTAAATAATTATACTGTAATAAACTGTTTATTAATGAAATAACAGCGATATAATTTAAAAGACGGCAAATAACAGTGTTCTTATTTAAAAAGCAGTAATTTTGCTGTCTTTTAAATAATTATACTGTAATAAACTGTTTATTAATGAAATAACAGCGATATAATTTAAAAGACGGCAAATAACAGTGTTCTTATTTAAAAAGCAGTAATTTTGCTGTCTTTTGAATAATTATACTGTAATAAACTGTTTATTAAGGAAATAACAGCGATATAATTTAAAAGACGGCAAATAACAGTGTTCTTATTTAAAAAGCAGTAATTTTGCTGTCTTTTGAATAATTATACTGTAATAAACTGTTTATTAAGGAAATAACAGCGATATAATTTAAAAGACGGCAAATAACAGTGTTCTTATTTAAAAAGCAGTAATTTTGCCGTCTTTTAAATAATTATACTGTAATAAACTGTTTATTAATGAAATAACAGCGATATAATTTAAAAGACGGCAAATAACAGTGTTCTTATTTAAAAAGCAGTAATTTTGCCGTCTTTTAAATAATTATACTGTAATACACTGTTTATTAATGAAATAACAGCGAAATAATTTAAAAGACGGCAAATAACAGTGGATTTTTATTTAAAAAGCAGTAATTTTGCCGTCTTTTAAATTATATACTGTAATACTGTTTATTAATAAACAGTTATTACAGCGATAATTATTTAAAAGACGGCTAATAACGAGTGATTTTATTTAAAAAGCAGCGTTTTTAAATAAAATTTATGTTATTAACTGATCAGCTCTTTTTCAACGGCTTAAAATCCTTAAAAGGTTCTAAACTTTGTTGGTTTCGTTAGTTGTGCAGTAGCTTTGCCAAGATGAGTATCGTCTCTGAAGACTTTCAAAAATTATATAAGAATTCTAAAGTTCCCGATGAAGTCCTTCACTCCTATATCTCTTTGTTTAATAAAAAAATTTTCATGGAACTGGGATTATGAGATTAAAACTGAAATATCAAATAAAGAGAATTGCCAGTTTTCTCCTTGCTATTTACCTGTACCTTATCAAAAAGGCACATTATGGTATGCCATGGGTGAAGCAGATGTTATCAATATTTTTCATCAGAAGCTCGAAGAACAAGGTGTTTTCCACTTCACAAATCAATAGATATAAAACAACCCCTAGCCTGTGAGTTATTTCACGAACTACAATTGGTGTTTGCTATTTATCTAGCAGTGACGATTAAAGATGTAAAACGTAGAAAAAAACCTCTTAAGATTGGTGTTCATCCTGAGTTTAAGAAACTAAAGAATTATCTATCTTTTAGAGGTATAGAGTATGAAGATCTTCCACCGTATATGTTGCTTCAAGTTCCTGGTTTCCGTAGAGAAAAGAAGTGTCCAATCATTAGAAAATACTTTTAGTTTAATAAATACAATATATATCTTTATGTTTTATATGTAGCTGTTTTTGTTTTTAAGATAACCCTTTATATATTTAATATATAATTTTTTAAATACGGCACTGTTTTTCTAAAATACGGCACTGTTTTTCTAAATACGGCACTGTTTTCCAAAATACGGCACTGTTTTTCTAAAATACAGCACTGTTTTTCTAAAATACGGCACTGTTTTTCAAAATACGGTACTGTTTTTCTAAAATACAGCTCTGTTTTTCTAAAATACGGCACCGTTTTCTCAAATACGGTACTGTTTTTCTAAAATACAACGCTGTTTTTCTATGTGTGGAGCCCCAGGGCTTAGGCGGGGGCGTTATCGTAGGGCGCGGAGCCCTAAGCGTTGGAAGTTGCTAATGCCAAAGGCAACTAACGCCAAATGTTGCTAGCGCCCCTCTTCTTTAAAAGTAGGGTTATGTTGTGATTCTTCTTCTTTTCGAACAGTCATTTTCTAAGTCACGTGATATTTGACAGATGACAGGCGACCACGTCCTAAATAATGCGTTGCGCAAGATTCCTAAACATGACGTCAGATTTTTCGAATGACAGATGAACCCGCCTCGCGTTCTTACCCTAGACCGAAATATTTAATTTTTAAATTTGACTCACGTAAATTTAGCGCTTGGCTAATATTTTAGAAATAAGGGTTGATACCCTTACAAATTATATTTAAATATGTTTCTTGGGTCCTAATCTCACTTTTAAACAAAAATCGTACATATCGTATGTACTGAAACCAAAATATTTATTTTTTAATTCTGCCATTCGTATACTCTTCTTTTAGCGCTCGGCTAATTATTTAAAAATTAGGGCTGATACTCTTACAAATTATATTTAAATATGTTTCCTCGAATTTGTTGATTTTTTTTAATAACTTGTCTGTCAATCATAACAACGGCTTTCTAAGAACTTTGAGGTTATCTGTTTAGGCCCTATTTACTCTCAAATAACATATTTATTTAAAAAATTAGTGTTACTATATATTTATTAAAAATAATTGTTTAAAAAAAGAATGACTAAAATCAAACCACTAGAAGCCAAGATATACGTCAAAAACTGTTAAGGCCCTATTTACTCTCAAATAACATATTTATTTAAAAATTAGGTTAATATATTTATTAAAAATAAATTGTTTAAAAAAGAATGACTAAAATCAAACCTCTAGAAGCCAAGATATACGTTAAAAACTGTTAAGGTCCTATTTACACTCAAATAACATAATTATTAAAAATTTTAGTATTAATATTTGTAGATTTATAAAAATTAAATTATTAGCAAAAAGAACAACTAAAATCGGTCTACTAGAAACCAAAATATACGTTAAAAACTGTTAAGGTCCTATTTACACTCAAATAACATAATTATTAAAAATTTTAGTACTAATATTTGTAGATTTATAAAAATTAAATTATTAGCAAAAAGAACAACTAAAATCGGTCTACTAGAAACCAAAATATACGTTAAAAACTGTTAAGGCCCTATTTACTCTCAAATAACATATTTATTTAAAAAATTAGTGTTATATTTATTAAAAATAATTGTTTAAAAAAGAATGACTAAAATCAAACCACTAGAAGCCAAGATATACGTTAAAAACTGTTAAGGCCCTATTTACACTCAAATAACATAATTATTATTAAAAATTTTAGTATTAATATTTGTAGATTTATAAAAATTAAATTATTAGCAAAAGAACAACTAAAATCGATCTACTAGAAACCGAAATATACGTTAAAAACTATATAAAGATTCATTAGATCCCCGTTTGCCGTTTAATTATCAGATCTTCCAATAGCCTAGTGGTATATGGCGTTGGATTCTCACACAGGTGGTCAGGTGTCATGGGTTCGACTCCCAGCTCCGGCGAGACTTTTTTAATTTATAGGTGATGACGTCTGGTCCCAATTATACCTCGTTTGGCGTTTAAATTATCAAATCCCCAATGGCCTAGTGGTATATGGCGTTGGATTCTCGCACAGGTGGCCAGGTGTCATGGGTTCGACTCCCAGCTCCGCGGACTTTTTTAATTTATAGGTGATGACGTCATCGATGGTTACTACCCCTATCTAGCACGTGGTGACTTAGGGCATAAAAATTCTAATTTTGCGTTAGGGGTTGAGATGGCGATAAAATTGCAGATTTCGGACCTTAAATTTCTCCTATATGAAAATACATAGTAAAAACTACATATTGCCGCCTTGACCTTTACATTTAAATTTTTTGGTTTTTGTTTAAATAATGTGTGTTAAAATACCCAAAGATACGTCTTGATTCACATTATCTTTGATAAATTTTAAATAGCCTGGTCCTCCTGCTCAAATGAACCCCCATACCATAACGAATCTTATTCCGCCGTCCAAGGCAGCAGCCACGCCCATATAATTCGATGGAGCCGACCGCACGCACCAAAAAAACATGACTTATGCGGCGTAACGTCGCTCTGAGTCCGTTCCATTTAAGGCTGTTTAGTGCAAGCGAGGAGCAGCTTTCGGCCTCATGCGGCTCGACATCTGTTTCTCCTCCTACTTGAGTGAGCGGTCCGCGTGGACTGCTGCCATACAACAATACATTAGCATGTTTTCGTCAAGTATTGGGCGCAGCGAAGACAGTGAATGTGGTGTCAATTGTTTATAGCTACGATAATTTGCGAACCATTCTATCGGTATTTTCTTATGACGTTTGTCACGTTCAACTATCGATTTTTTTACTTCATGATTTCTTGGGTCTTCTTACACCTACTGTTTTCCAGCTTAAAATCCTTTTCTTAAAACTTTAGTTTTTTAAATAGAAACACCTATTTTTTATTACATTTTTAAATTCTGCATAGAATTTTAACTGTGTTTCATGTGCCATGTTCTATACCTAAAATCAATGCTTATCCAGAAATTAGCATCAATTTCTTTTAAAATTTGGGAAAAAATCAGAGGTGTAAATTAATTTAAAATTCGAGGGTTTATATTTAAAAAAATATTCGTATCCTTTAATCCATATTTTTGCCTGCTATTTTTTTCGTGGTTTAAATATCAAGTATCAACAACCAAACAAGAATTTTTCATTACGTTTACGAATTCCGCAATAAATTTTGACTGCTGCTTGTACTATGTTCTATAACTAAAGTCTACAGTTATCGAGAAATTTACTCTTGCACAAAAATAAAAGAAAAAATAGCAATAAAGCAAAGTTTGGGCATCATATGTTTGCAAATTTTTTTTTTTAAATATGTAGGCAATGACCCCTTAAGTTTTCTTGCGTAGATAGGAAACACCATGTATATTACCCATCCTATTGCCTTATTTTAATTATACAGGGTGTCCGGGAAAATGTGGGCAATCTCGCGCACATGTGTGGAGTCAGATGAAAACAACACGACAAGTTCCTATAAAATTTTTCCGTTTAACCCCTGCGGAGATATGATCCCTAAAGGGGGCAGCTAGAAATCAGATTTTTCATGAATAACTTTTAAAGCGCTTTGTATAATTTGATAATATTTTAGTACGATGCATACTAGTAAAGACCTCTTAAAATAGTGCCCTTGAAACTTATGTCGCTTCTTTAGTTTGCCAGGGACGGACTAGTTTTTGCACATTATTGATAATATTTTTACGCCCTGTATGGTGAAGACACAAAAATATGTTTTTGGGTAGTTAAACCTTTTTGCTAAAAAAAGGTACTTCTTGTTTGACATCGATAAAATGAGCCGTTTTCGAGTAAAAAATTATTTTAACAATAAGAGTTTATTTTTGTTTAATAATACAATATTTTATTTTCGATGTAATTTGTAATTTTTGATTCAGTATTGAAGTCTTCTCGTAGCAGGTCAGGAATTTGTTGCAAATGTTGTTAAAATAATTTTTTACTTAAAAACGGCTCATTTTATCGATGTCAAACAGGAGTACCTTTTTTTAGCAAAAGGTTTAAGCTACCCAAAAACATATTTTTGTGTCTTCACCATACAGGGCGTAAAAATATTATCAATAATGTGCGAAAACTAGTCCGTCCCTGGCAAACCAAAGAAGCGACATAAGTTTCAAGGGCACTATTTTAAGAGGTCTTTACTAGTATGCATCGTACTTAAATATTATCAAATTATACAGAGCGCTTTAAAAGTTATTCACGAAAAATCGATTTCTAGCTGCCCCTTTAGGGGATCATATCTCCGCAGGGGGCTTAAACGGAAAAATTTTATAGGAACTTGTCGTGTTATTTTCATCTGTTCTCATACATGTGCAAGAGATTTTCCACATTTTCCCGGACACCTTGTATACGCTAATAAACAAAATATCTTACAACTATAAATACAAAATATTGTTTCTTTTTTGTGTAGCAGGCACTTAATATTTATATAAAACAACATAAATAATATAAAAACGTAAATATATAACTTAAACAAACCGTACTACAAACCATTAAATTGTTTCTCAAATACCGTTACCAAACAAACAAAATTGTTTCCTGCGTTCACAAGAGGATAAAAATACAAACACATAAGTTACAATTAAGGTCTACAGCATAAATATAAATTATCCATTGTATTTTTCTAGTTACTCTACTGATACAAAAAAGCGGGAAAGCAACGTCTGGCCAACAAAAGTTAATATTCAACGCTAAAAATTAGTCTTAATGAAAAATATCTCCGAGTAAAAATAAACAGGGTTAAACGTTGCTAGAACGAAGCCTAATTGGAAGCTTCATTATTTTTTTGGATGAAAATTTACGTTAGTATTTATGTATGTTTTAAGGACTAATTGTTTTGTGAATAATTTAAAGCGTTTTTTAAAATATACCGGGTGATGCATCGCCTGGAGCGGGACATAGGAAATCCCATGTAATTTTTAATGGCTTCCCTAATTATTTTAGAGAAAAATTCTATTGAAGTTTATTGAAGAGCATGCAAATCTACGTTCATGATTTTTTGGTTAACCTGTTTGCTAGTTAGATGCTAATATATTTTTAAAAATTGTTACATTATTATCGCCTTATATTTATGAACAACAATAAAAATACCAGTTAGCGCGACATAACGTTGTCATTTTAAAATTTAGTGCTTTATTATTATCAAAAATCGTAGAGCGAAAAGATTAACCATGAGTTATACTACTGAAGTTTTTTTAAAATATACTGGTGATGCATCGCCGGGCGGGACATAGGAAATCCCATGTAATTTTTAATGGGGTCAATTATTGGCTCCCTAATTATTTGAGAAAAATTCTATTAAAGTTTATTGAAGAGCACGCAAATCTACGTCCATGACTTGTTTTGGTTAACCCGTTTGCTAGTTAGATGCTATTATATTTTTAAAAATTCTTACACTATTATCGCCTCATATTTATGAACAACAATAAAAATACCAGTTAGCGTGACATAACGTTGTCATTTTGAAATTTAGTGCTTAATTATTATCAAAAAATCGTAGAGCGAAAAGATTAACCATGAGTTATACTAGTGAAGAAAAAGTATTGTTAATTAAATGGTACTATCAAGGAAATAGTTACCAAAGGTGTCAGAACATGTTCGCTGCTTAGTATCCGAATAGACCGATACCCGGAAAATCAACAGTCGATAGGACTATCAAAAATTTAAGACCAAAGGCACAGTGATAAATAACTGCAAATGTGAAGCTAGGAAATATCAAAGAGAAGAAATGTAGGAGATGATAGAGACTTGTAAATTTTATTGCACGTGGAAGAAAATGAAGTTCTTGAAATTTATTAGTTTAGTTTAGCTTAAGTTGGTTTGCTTTTGTATAAATACAACTTTAATCTTTTCCCTGTACGATTTTTTGATAATAATAAAGCACTAAATTTCAAAATGACAACGTAATGTCACGCTAACTGGTATTTTTATTGTTGTTTATAAATATGAGGCGATAATAATGTAACAATTTTTAAAAATATATTAGCATCTAACCAGCAAACAGGAAAACCGAAAAATCTAAAGTTTTTACCATGTACGTAGATTTGCATGCTCTTCAATAAACTTTAATAGAATTTTTCCCAAAATAATTAGGGAAGCCAATAATTGACCTCATTAAAAGTTACATGGACCCGCCCGGTGATGCATCACCCGGTATATTTTAAAAAACGCTTTAAATTATTCACAAAAAATTAGTCCCAAAAACATATTTTTTTAAACCTAAATGTTGAATTGTTAATTGCTTAATAAAAACTAAATATTTAAACTTCATAAAAGTCAGTGGCGTATTTTTTTGTTCACAATAATATTGGCTGTGGTACCCACTGAGACGCCACTGGAAACAATAATAACAATCTGGTAAGGGCTTAATAAGAGCCTTATACCTTTAAATAAATGTACCAAATTTTATCCAAATCGGCTAAAGCACATTAAAAATATTTGGGAAAAACTTTCTTAAATTTTAACGCCCTGTATCTCAGTAAGGAAGCAACTCCGGACAAATGTTTATAAGAACTTTTTTTTAATAAAATAATATAAGAAATCACACCTTGAAGTTTCGTACCGTTGTTGGAAAGCACCCTGTATATTGTTTTTTAAATTTACTGATTTATTTATTAATTTAATATATATTAAATTTAATAAATAATTATCTGCAGTAAAATATTTAATTTGTAAACAGTGATAGAGCTTGGTTAATAGCTAGATATGTAAAAATTGTAATAAGCCAAATTAAATGTATTTCAATACTAAATAATATATTCAATAATCAAAATGACTGTTAAATTTATTGCAATTCGCTGTCCAATTTAGCACCGTGGGTAATGAATTCTCCAGGGCTATAAAATACATGTATACTAATTTAAAATGTTTGATAAAACGATAATTTTAATAAATTAGGCCATAGATTACAATAATCGGTACATTCAACATATCATCTTAAATGATAGATGGTTAGTAGCAATTATAGATTAACGTATTGTTTACCATTGTTAAAATGTGCCAATAAGTAGATTTAAAACAGTAACACTAACCATCTTTTAAAACTAGTCAGCATATTAGATGTCTGGACATTTTAAAGAACTTCTTTTAATACAAATTCAATGATGTATCACACAATAGTAATTAACTTAGGATGTAAGGTTAATACATTACTTTAATAAACCAAACAAAACCTAAGGCAGAGACAACAATAAGACGAGCAACTAAATGTAAATAAATTATCCGAGAGAGAGATAGCTGCTGGGCCTTCCTTGTCTGTCTTCAAGGAAGGTAAACGCAGATGGCGCGTGAGTCGACTTTATCGTTTGCCCGCTAAATTCAAATTATATAGCTGTGCTATTTTTGCCCTTAATGTTAGGTACTTGTTTTTGTTTCCTATTAATATAAAATATTGGGGTTTAGTTCAATAATTACACACACCTAATTAAAAATGTCATTTATTTGGTTTTTATAAAGATTTTTTCTTACAGATAACCATGTCAATATTACCTTAAATTATCTGTTGAAAAGCACAAATTTAATATATATACTGTGATTACTAATAAAAGTCAATATTCAAAGTCCAATTAAAGGTAAAAAACCACGAAACACACAATAAATCACAGAAAATGTAAACAAACTATCCAAACAAATCGGCCATTGAAAAATATGAAACACAAATATCGAATAACATTTCGGCGTGACTGCCTGCGGCAACGTTGTCAAGTTAAAAATATTTAATTCATGGTATATTTTCTTTCTCTTAATTAGATGCGAGCCAAAAAGGACATTAAAGTTTACATGCAGAAACTGTAAACAACTTGGCAACCAGGGCAAAGCGATGATTGCTCCATCTATAATAGCCTGCCATGATGAAAGACAAAGACATATTTATTGGAACTTGCGTTGAACCAGAAAGAGATAAATACAATGGACAAATTGTTAGGACCAGTTACTCGTCTCATTGTTGTCTCTGCCTAAGGACCACACAACATACGTAAATAAACAATATACAAAAACTGGTATTTAAAAAGTACCTTTTGAGTGTAATAAATTTTATATAGGAAAAACTTGTAGACCATAAGCTAAACCTATAAAAGAACACAAAACATTCGTAAAACACACAGAATTTCGCAAATCCAAAATTTGTCAACACACATTTCAAAACAATACAGGGATGCCTTTTATGAATTCCTACTACGCTACAACACCCTACCGTGCTGAAATGCAGAAGGATTTAACGGGAGTTTTTATTTTAGAACACTGTAAAAATACTACTACGCGCCAGCACAAGTATCGCGTAGGAATTCAATAAGTAGAACGCAGAAATCAGCCCTATAATTTCTACGCATGTTGTAACCTGGGATGTTTTAAGTACAAGCAAATTTGTTTTTATATTTGGAATTTATACTGCATGGCAACAGGAGACGCTTCGCCCACGCCTTAAATCTTTTTACTTTACCGCCCTATTGCATTTACTTGAATCATACGGTTGTTTTCTTTTAGTTTTATGTGAATTTTAAACGGTTTATAACCTAAAAGTAGTGTGTCAATGTTTGTTTTTTAATAAAAAGTTTACAGTATGACTTTTTCCTTTTAATTTTTCTTTTCAAAATGGCGCCCAGCTGTAAGTTTGACATTTATATGTCATTTCCTGTCTAAAATTTGGTTTATGTTGTCTCACTAAAGTCCTCAAATTTTCATGAAAAAATACCAAATAATTCAAAAGTTAGGAGATAAGGTTGTGAATTTAGACAAGCACTCTATAATGTTTTGTCAGATTTTTGGCTTTGCTAAGATCATTTTGTAATACATCGTATCAAATTTAAATTAAAAGTTAAAATATTTATTAGCTTAATTAATAATAAATATAATAAACACTTGCTGTATAACCATAGTCAAAAGACAAAACAAATAAAAAAATAATAGCTTAATAGCTAGCCAATAAAAATGTACAATTACAGAACTAAAAGTTTAATTTTAATATTTTTAAAAATAAAATTGTCTTTAAAATGAAACCGAATATGTAATAACAAAATTCGCAAAAAGAACTCGTAAACTATGACTTTTTCTAAAAATGATAAAGTATTAATTATCTTACTGTATTTAAGCTGTTTGATTCACTTTAACTGATTTGTAATGCTTTTGAATACAGATCTTTTGTTACCAGGTTAAATTTTATTATAAAATTATGCGTTTGCATGCTTTTAAATTTCTTTCAAACTGTAGCACAAAATTTACGTATGGTGTAGAGTGGTAAAGGGAGGTGATACTGTTCGTATTTGCTACTGCGTTTTAACTCCATAAAGGCGCTGACACGCAGTAGGAATTCACAAACCGCTTATTCATTTGCATGCTTTTAAATTCCTTCCAGACTGCAGCACCAAACTCACGTAGGGTTTAAAGAGGTAAATAAAGGTGATACTGTTCGTATTTGCTACTGCGTTTCAACTCCATAAAAGTGCTGACACGCAGTAGGAATTCATAAATCGCATACAGGATGAACTAAAATGCTTTAAGAATTTTAGCAAAGGAACCTTGTTTTAAAGAACGCAAAATTAAAGAAAGTGTAAACATATTGTTAAATAAAGATACGTGTGTAGCATTAATATCTGTTAATTAAAATAACACATGGTTACTTTTGCTTGATGCTGGGGAGTTTTCAAAATAACTTAAAATAAACTAATTTATCGCCCTTTTGGTATTATAGAGGCTGTCCAAGAATATGTGGATAATCTCTCGAATTCATATAGTATACGTGAAAATAATGTGACAAGTTCCTATAATTTTTTGTCTTTTCCCTTTCTTTACAGAGGTATGTGCCCTTCAAGGACGCCGCTAAAAATCGACTTTTCTTGAATAACTTTTTAGTACTTGGTAAAATAAAATATTTTTTAGTATGATAAATACAAGTAAGGACTCTTTAAAATGGTGTTATTGTAGAACATTTGCCTTCATTGGTTCGCCAGGGGCGGACTAACCCTTACACAATAGTGGTAATTATTTTTACACCCTCTATAATAGAGAAATAAAATAAGTATTTTTGGGTAACCTAAGTCCTCAACTCAAAAAAGTTACCTTAGTTAGATGTTGATAAATTAAAGCGTTTTTGAGAAAAACAAGTTTTTGTTTAGAAGGGACATCTAAGAACAATAGATTATTCTGTTGAAGATGGTACTTAAAAACCCATTTTTTATTTTAGCATAACTAAAAAATAATGTTGCAGAATTATGGAAGGTCTCATAATCTTCTATAATTAAAGCGAGGAAATGCATAAAATAAGAGGGAATGCATAAAATAAGAGAGAGCCTGCCGAACCGACACACAAAATTTTTAAATACAATTTTTTCTCGAAAATTCTTCACTATATCGATATTTGACAAAAGTACCTTTTTTAGCTTAAGGTTTAGGCTATTTAAAAATAAGATATTTTTGTCTTTATTATACAGGGTGGAAAACTATTTAGTAGTATTGTGTAAGGGTTAGTCCGCCCCTGGCGAACTAGGAAAGGCAAATGTTTTACAAGGATACCAATTTAAGGAGTTCTAACTATCATATTAAAAAATCTACAGCCATTTTACAACAAGTGTTTCCTACATAACTTTTAATTGGCGTACAAAAAAATAACGAAATTCGTTTATTTAGTGTGACGTCACACGACGTTGACGTTTTTTACCCTCAAGAACATACCTATTAGAGGCAGTCTTGCCGCTTAGCTGTGCAAACAATCGCATGCTTAAAAAGCAATAAACTTTACCTCTGCATAATCATAGGGGTCAGCAGGACCAAAAGCGATAGATTATACTCTTGTCACACTTCTTTCTCATGCGTTTTTTCACAGTGCCATAAAGGCTGACTCTAAAGGTATATTTTTAAGGCTTTGAATGGAATCCAAACAAACCCCTCTACTCCCTCGCCTCTCCATAAAACAAACAAAGGTTTCTATGGAAAATATACTTTTATTTTTCATTTTTGTCACATTAGTGGCACTATTTAAGATATTTTAAATTAGTTTTATCAAAATGGATTACGAGGAACTCTTCAGCATTAGATTGAAGTTCGTAAAAATTATACTTTTGTTCACATAGTTAGGTTAGGTGAATGAATATCACAAATAATCACGAAAATTTAGAGTCACAGTGTCACAAATGGCCGACACTAGTCACAAACACTTTAAAACACACACAAAAATCACATAAATCGCGTTATTTTAACTTTAATCACGAATTCCCATAATAAAAATCTATTGTTTGGATTCCTTGCCTGCGTCGTGACGTCAGAACTAAATGCGCGTATTGGGTATGTTAGCTTATCTTATATAAGTGTCTTCCATACATTCCAATATTTTGTTGTAAAATTAATAGGAAAGCTAATATTTAAAGATGTCAAATTCTCATGGGATTTCTTATGGTCATTCTGGTAATGCACTACTCGGTATATGACAGTCTTAAATAAAAATTTTACAATTTTAAAAAGAAAAAATAAAACTGGAAATTTTACAAGAGTTGTTAAAATAATTTCTCTAGTTTTATATATATTTTTTTGTTTCAAGTGGCTAATCTAATCCTAAACTGCTGATTCAATCAAGAGTCAATAAATCAAGTAACATAATCCGAGGTTATCGCGAAAATAGTGTTGCTTGTAAAATGGTTATAGTCACGCATTTGCTGTCTTTGATCATTTGGTAAACTTTATTAACTGCTTGAAATATTACGGTCTTAACTAGTTTAAAAAGGTTATTAGGAAACTAAAGAGCTATAATAAAATAGCGCACGATAAAGACATGCAACAGGGTGTCAGGTTATTATTATTTTTACCACTTATCTGTTTTCTTTTTTTTACATTTCACGAAGGCATATGCCTAAATACCAGAGTACCGTGAGTGTCGGGTTATTGGATGTTTAAGCAATCGATCCCCCAACGCGGTAGTGCCACCACGGTCGTAATTTTTAAATAACTACTACCTAAATATGTCTTCCTCGATGGGAATCGAACCGGCGACTTCTGGCTTCGAAGATCAAAGCTCTGTCCACTGCGCCACGGGGAGACAAATCTATTTTGCTTTTTATCTTACAAAAATATCATTTTATTTTGTTAATTTTGAAGTTTCAAATCAGTAATTGGATCTTTATTTCTTATTATATACGAAACACGACAAAACATATGATTTCTTATTAAAAATTACCTCATACTGTATCAGCATTAATAAAAGGTATATTTGCCAGAGTGTCACAAAAAATTTGGACATATTAATGTTACTTTTTTTTAATGGAACACCCTATATATTTGTAGAAAGTTAAAGAGTCCTTAGCTCTTTTCAAAAATATATAACATACTGTATTTATCTTTCATAGTTTTCGAGCTATCAGAGTATGAAATATTAAATATTATTATTCACTTAGATTTAAAATAGGAGGTTTTTCAAAATTATTTTTCAACACTCTATAGTCTAACAAATCATAGACTAGCTTTACTGCAACTATTATTTAGTGAATGACGCATAGGATTAATGCGGTTTTTCTGTTACCTTGTGTGTATCAAATTTGTATTGACAAATTATACTCTTACATCCCGCATGCAGTCAATTTTTTAAATATCAATAAATCCACTTTTTTGAAATAATCAAAATTTAACTTACGTTAGCTTCTTTTAAAGGGAAAAGATTGAATTTTAAGATTAAAGAAAAATATACATGGTGATCTTGTGTCCCATTTAAAAGAAAAAGTTGTTTTATATTAAAAAATTGGCCATTTTGTTTTTTTAATTTTTGTCACAACCAAATGGCAAAGATGTAATAAAAAAACTTTTAAAAATCTATGGCCATTGTACTTGCAAGGTTGCCAAGTTTATGGTTTTTTTCTATAGGTTAGGGAATTTTAAAATTTTAAATGAAATAAACACTCTACTTTTATTATTGTATTCAATTGCCTGTATCAAGTTTATTATGACCTCATATTATGGTTTTTTACTCCTGTCAAGTTAGTTAAGATTTAACTAAGTCAGGTGTATACCTTCATTACGTAAGTTTGCCCTGAATCTCATTTATTACTGTTTTTATTAATGGAATAATTCGTCTTACCTACTCGTAGTTGGCGCTGGAAACAAAAGATGTTACAAGACGTCAACTTCCATATTATTTAATTTAATTAGTGACAGCTTGTTAAAATGTCTTTCACAGTAGAAGAAAAACGGGATATTTACGAATCTTTATAAACAGGTAACGGAAACAATATTATTTAAGAGAAAGAAACAAACAATAATTCGAGATGAAAACTACTATGATGACGAATTGAATATTGTGCTACATGTTTAAGGTAAGTTGTTTTGGGTTTCTTTTTCATTATTTAAAACTCTGATTTTTAGAAAATCCGTGCACTTCCATATCCAAGGCTGCACTAGAACTAGAAAAAGCTTGTTATAAAATTCAGAATACATTAGCCAAATATAAATTTCACCCCTACAAAATTTTACCAGTCCAGTATTTAACATTTGAGCATAAAAGAAACCGATTAGATTTTGCTCAGAATATGATGAATCTTTTAGAACAAGATGGTTTTTATTTAATAAAATTGTTTGGACTGACGAATCAGTGTTTTCAACGGTTTTAAAATTTAATAGACGGAATAGTCATGTTTGGGCTCAAGAAAACCCCCGTGCTATTAGTCAAGTGTAATGTTCTGGTCGTTCATCCGTAAATGTGTGGTGTGGAATTTTTAAATAACAGGGTAATAGGACCCATATTTTTTAATGGTTCTTTAAACGGAGACCGAGGAGGGCTCTTTAACTTTCTACAAATATACAGGGTGTTCTGTTAAAAAAATATAAACATTGATTTGTCCAATTTTTTGAAAAAAGATACATTTAAGTTCCTTTAATTTAGTAAAAATTCAAGTGCGTAGCTTTAAAAATAAAAAAGTTACGGGGGTGGTCAAAATCTAGTCAATAACCCTGTATATAAAAAAACCCATGAGAGTAAACGCAAATAGAAAAAATTGAAATGATTATATTATTCAAACAACACAAAGCACTAAAATCTTTGTTTGAAAAATATTTTTGAATTGAGCTTCACCCCTGCGTAAACATATTCCATTAAAAAGGGTTAAAAACAAAGGCAATAGGTCTTTTGATAGTAATTACACACACGCAAGCCCATGTTAATTGTAGTAATTGTTGCTAATGGACTAATTATCTGGAAGACCACAATAATCGAGTACTGTTTATGTTGATTTCCGTTTCAGATTGTGCTTTCGCCTAATTCCTCTCTTGTATTTCCTGCGGTAAAATAAGAGATAACATTGTTAATTGGGTTTCGTTCACATGTTCTACAAAACCACAATTATTTCTATGTATGTATTACTAGCAAGTCGTCAAATTACCTAAAAGTTATATTTTAGTAACATTTATATTACTATATATTGTCGGGTGTTGGCCTAGGGTGTTAAAGCGCTGGGTCGTTGAGCGCATAACCGACGTGAGGTGGGTTCGAATGTTGCCGGCGGCCAAGGTCAGAAATTTAGTAGTTAGCTCATCAAGACGGACAAAGTGGTGCAAAATGTATCGACGCTAATAGCCAGCAAGGACTAAAGCGGCTCACAGACGATCAATATTATTGCTCAAAATTTCATTTTGTACAATATTATTCACCGTTTGTGGTTTATATTAAAAGCTTGTACAATATATTTTGTCAATCAAAAAAAGTTTAAATTTTTATGGTGCAATAGTGATTTATTGTGCCGTGTGTGGGTAATATTGCAAAATTATTTCAGTTTTCCAATACAAAAGAGTATTTTTTTACAAGAACAATTTCACAAATATGAGTTCAAAAGCAATAGAGAAAGAAATTAAAGTTTTTTCTTATTTTCAAACATGTTTCAAGCAGCTACTTTTTCTTATCCACGTTTTAACCCGTAGTTACAAAACAAAACTAGCTATTGTGCAATATATTAAATATAGTTTTTGCATAAATATATTTCACTGTTTGGGGACGACTAGCAATATTACTGTACAATATTTTGCCTAATAATATTGATTGTCTGTGGGCCCCTTAAGGTGCCGGAACACAATTTGCCGTGTCCTGCGCAACGGTAGACATGCGGAACCCACGCAGTTGGTAGGTTTGTTAGTCCCCCTGGGTGGGGACGAGCTCTTAAGTTGTCGCGCATAGGACCGTGGTTCGGAACCCACGTTAAGCTGTAGGCAGGGCGTAAAATAAGCCGAGCGGCTTCAGTGAATGGGTTGTCCTGGCCCTATTCTAAAAGTCTATCCTTTATATTTAATATGCAAAGCCAACATTTTTGTTTGTGAGAAAGTTTTACCGCACCAATTTATATAATAATTAATATATATATATATATATATATATAATATATATATATATATATATATATATATATATATATATATATATATATATATATATATACCTGTCGTGGTAGAAACCCTGAGGTTATACGTACCGTTACTGCCTTTTCATATTAGCGGAAGACGGAAATCCGGGCGACGGACCAGCGCTATCGAAGTGAAGTCTTTTGAGACCTTTCATACGTAGAGAACACGGAAAGTCGGTAAACTCAAAGGCTTCGTATAATTTTGTATCGCGCTGTCCGTCAAAACCGGCTTAGTGTGAAAAGGCGCTTAAGGTACGCGTCTGCTAGAGATGGGCGGAGACGGATTGGGTAGCACGCAGCCTGCGGATGCGTCCATTTGAGACGGACTGATACGGGCGGATATTTTCATAAATCTCTGGTATGATTGCGGTTTTTACAATTTTAGTAGTAAAAATCCTTAAAGGAGATGTATACTTTTGACGAGGAAACGTCTATGTTTTAAATTTATCTGGAAGAGGAAGAAAACTGTTTCGAAACAGGATCATGATTTTTTAATGGCTTAACTTTTAAAATACAGGGTGATAAAATAATAATAAAAAAAAGTTAGCTAATAATTAGATTAACAAAAAACTCTAAGCTAATTTCAAACCAAAGTCTCTAAAAGACAGTTAGTTTTTTTTTTTAATGTCCGACAGATTTTTATGACTAAGAAACGAATACATAACAGCACCACAAAGAACGTATAACATCATTGTTAAACATCCAATTTTGAATTGAACTTATTTCAGATTCCACGTGGTGAAGTTGACTCGGTGAAGGTTAGAATTACGGATTGGGGAAGAGATTTTAATACTGATCGGTTATAACTGGGTTTTTGGGATGCATTTTGCATAATTTAGGCGACAATCGAAGGCTTTTCATACGGTTTTGAGCCGGACAAAAGTCATATTTTCTTGCTAACTCTATTCGTCTCAGTGGTTTAAACTATATTAAAAAATGACGATATAAATATAAGAATTAAGAAAATGTAGCCCAATGAACTTTTAGGTTATAATTATAATTCTAATTTTTAAGGGTTAATATGTACTTTTGTTTACACCGAATATAATTTTTTTAATGAATACGATGTATACGCCCACCCCACAAAGACAACTTATTGTTTTTAAACCATTGTCCGGAATGTATTCAAAAAAGTTAAATACGCGACATACATGACGTCACCCTTTACCAAAAAAATGTAATGTTTTCTTTGAACCGTATAACAACAAAAAATGGCTAAAGTCGTGGTCTTTAATAAATTGTGACTGGCGAATTAGCTTAGACTTAGAGCCAAAAAGTGTTGTAAAAAACCTTTAAAACAGATATGTAAATAAATAAAATTTATTTATTTATTTTCTAAGTTATCCTTTTAAGTTTTCATCCTTTGTGCAGAAACATTTGCCTTATTCCAGAAAAAACATAAACCTAACTTTATACAAATAGTTTATTTAATTTAAAATGCCAAAATAAACTATAACACATAAGACCGTCGGCATGCCGCAAATTTTATAATTTACGAAAACCAATTTGGCACACCAAAATAAAATGCCATCTAAACTCGGTAGTGAAAATTGATTTTATGATGACTTGACCCAGCAGCTAGTCCAATCGGTCTTTAGCTATTGGCTACTTTTTATATTTTTAAAATTCCTAAGTGGTTTTTGCAGAATAAAATTGAATTTAGAAAAATAGGTACCCTTTTATAGTTTAGATTGTGGCTTTTTCTTCAGGTAACTATTACTTAAAGCATTAAAACTGTACTGATAAAAGTAACACATTTTAAATATTTTAATTATTTATTTTAATATTACTTTTTAATAATAAATATACAGGGCGTCCGGAAATAACGCGTTAGGATTTCGGTGGCCGATTCTGCACGAAAAATTAATGCAAGAAACTTCTATACAATTTTTTCGAAACCTCAAAATTACCAGAGTTAGTTAAAAAAATGTATTGTTATTTTCTTTAATAACTTTTATCTGTCAAAACTTTTAATACAATGTAATAACTTATTTCCATGTAAACCAAAGCGTTTGTTTTCAAGGTTTGCTTTGTTAATTTTTAAAATCGGAATTTCTAATTAAACATAGGTAAATGTTTAAAGTCGTTTTTCTTGGAAACCGTTTATTTTAAGTTGATGCAACAGAAGGACCCTTTCAAAAGATATTGTAATGCTTTTTAATAATTTTTTATTCAAATTTAACAAGGGTTAAGACAAAAGAATCCCAAGTAATTTTTCTAAAGTAAAGGACAATTTAGTCCCTTTGGCATTGACTAGTGGCGTCAAATAAATAAAGAAATACAAAGAATCATAAATGTATGCAGAATTTGGCGAAAATCAGTACACTGGAAAAAAAAATAACAAAAACAAATGTTTTTCAACATCCTGTATCTCCGTTAACTTTGAATTTTCGAAAAATTTGAATAAAAGTTTGTTGCAATAATTTTTCGTACAGAATCGCCCACAGAAATCCTGACGCGTAATTTCCGAACACCCTGTATACATACATACAGGATGTTACTGCATGCAAAACACTTTTTATGTTAGAACTTTAAAACACCTCCATCTAGTTTTATTAAAATTCGGCAGTTTATTATTATTTATTATTAAATTAAGGAATAATTAGTCTATTACTACTAAAACCTTTTCCAAAACTTATTTAAACTATATAAGAAGCATTTATATATATATATATATATATATATATATATATATATATATATATATATATATATATATATATATATATATATATAATATAATAAAAGGAAAAGTTCTTTGGGCATATGGCTCATTAATGACTGTAAAAATAAATAAATAAATAATACCCTGTAAGAATTTGGCTACTATGGTTGGTTGTTTAAAAATTACGGAGTTTCCAAAAGAAAATGGAATACCCCGGGCCTAACCAAGACGGTGACACGTGAACTAACAAATACAGACAGCGGTGCCATCTCACCAAGAAGGCACCGGTGTCTGTATTTGTTAGTTCTGGGATACAGAAAGAATATTTACAGTCAATCGGGGCATCATCAAGGTGTCTAGTGACCTGAAGCGGTTTGACAAGTCTTAACGAAGACGAAACACATGTCACCGTCTTGTTCGGGCCCGGGGTATTCCATTTTCTTTTAGAGACTCCGTAATTTTTAAACAACTAACCATAGTAGCCAAATTCTTACAGGGTATTATTTATTTATTTATTTTTACAGTCATTGATGAGCCATATGCCCAAAGAACTTTACCTTTTATTAATATATTTATATCAAGGCTCAAGAACCATTCACTTTTATATATATATATATATATATATATATATATATATATATAGGGATATTTTCAAAACTCCTTATTTTTATTAAATTCAAGACCTATCATGAAAACAATGCGTTTCCGGACCAGGGAAAAAATAAACTTTTTTTTATATTTTTAATGATAAAATCGCGCTTAAATTCTCTTAACAACATTCTGCAACACCCTGTATACAGGGTGTTTGATAATTGCGGTAAGAAAATTAAAGGCCTATTTCTGAGCCAGTTTTATATAAAAAAATGATATAAAAATAGATCCGGAAATGATTTGTCTCTAAGATACAGGGTGTTAAAATCGGGTTTTTAAAAGAACTAAAAATTCAACCTTTTTGTGTGTTCATATTTTTACGTAGCTGGCTTAGTTTTTCAGAAAAAAGTGACTAAACTACATGAAATATTGGGGCATTTTTTCTTTTAAAAATTAAGGGTTACATTTTCTTATTAGCAAATATGAAACAATACCTAATTAAATAACGTTTATATCTAGTCTTACAAATTTTACCATATAAAAAGTGTTAACGAAATTTTTACGTTTTTAAAAAGTTTAACACCCTGTATCTTGAGAATTCCACATTTGGGGACCCATATTTATAAAAACTTTTTTCAGAAAAATGGCTCAGGAATAGGCCCTTCAATTTTATTAACGCAATTAGGGAACACCCTGTATATTTAACAGTTTTATTTAATTATTTAATAAAATATTATTCAAAAATGTCGTTTTCTTTAAAATTTAAATAGCTACGTACATGTTTTTTGGAGCAGTCTAGTTGTGCTTGTCAGGATTACAACATCCGAACTTTGGAAACTCAATTTGAAAAATTTAAATTACATCTGCCCCTGTGTTTCTCGGAGAGATACTCCTGGGAGAAGCCGAATAGCAAATTTCATTTATAATAAGAAAACGCCCTAATAGAAACTGTACTGGGTGTACTAACTACTCTTCGTTTAAATCACTAATTGAATTGTGAAACAGGGAAAGAGAAAGGTTGTGGTATATCACGTTTCCAGTATTAAAGCTACAAATGCTTTACTTGGTTTTATTTTATTTTCGTGTTTTAAACAAATAATAGTTTCTTAAACCCACCAGATCAGGAGAATTGCACTTATCGAAGACCCAGCTAAAAATGCAACGTTAGCAATTAATAATATCACAGCCTTCTTAAACTCCGAGCCGTGAAGTAAGAAAGGCAACGTTGCAAAAACACTGTACAGTGGGAATATTGAAATGAGTCCCTAATAGATTACATGCTAAATATAATAATTTTTTAAGTGTTTTAAACAAAATATAGGTATTATTTTTTTAGGATATTTTAGACAACATATAGGTATAATTTTAAATAATATAGTTGCTCTAAAAAGCAATAATGTGTCTGCAAAACTTATCAGGAACTTTTCTGCCTTATTCAGATTTGTTGGTAAGGATTTAAAAATTCAAATTGTTATGGTGTTTTCTACCTTAATGCATTTTTTGCGAACAGACCAATGTAGCTTTTAAAAGTTAACTAAACATTTATTATTTAGTAATATTTCCAATACTTAGAATGAATTGAAAGCATGTGTGTTTAGTTATAAATATAAAAACTTAATAATATAGCGTATTACATAAGCTGCGCTTTAAAATAACAAACGCTTTAAATTAGGTTTTCCACTATATTTACCCTAAAACCGCCTTAGGTAAATAACTTTCAGAATATCTATATAAATAATATTTTTTGGTGCACTATACACACTATTGATATCAAATAAAACCAATTTTTAAAAACACACTTAGTTAATTAGTAGCCCGTAAGATATATTTGTCCATTTACCGTATAGATACTACTTTTACTTTAAATAAAAAACACTTACCTGTTTAATAGCGCACAACCAGGCTTTCCTAATTTCATCGTTTATGGGGAAATAAAATGTTGTTTGATATCCCTCTATTTAAATATAACTTGGGTAATTCGTTTTGCAGCCTGAAACGCAACACGTTCCTGCAATAATGTACGCCGTACGCACCAACTATACGCGCACATTTAAAAGTAAAAACAACCATTGACATATTGGCACTGGTCCTAGTTTTTAATTATAACAATGAATTACCTATTTTTTCTTTATATAATAAATACACGCTACGATTTAACTTTTAAAAACAGAAAAAACCTTTCAAGCAATCGTTTAAACTTGTTTCTGTTTACTTCTAAACATTACTTGACATTCCTACTGTGCTGTGTTGCCATATTTCTCCTTCACGGCTTAGAGTTTAAGAAGGCTGTGATAATATATAAATAGTAGGCTTGTAATTGATTTAAGTTTAGTTCCAATTTATATTGTGTTCTGTTAATAATAATTATATTGTGTTTAAATTTTATTAAGGGTCTTTTTAAAAAGTACCTTGTACCTTTACAACCCTTAACTGGCGCAGTCGGTAGGATTTTTAGCTGGGTCATCGATAAGTGGAATTCTGCTGATCTTGTGGGGTCAAGAAACTATAATTGACACTTGCAACTTTTAAATATTAACCTATACGCATAACCCTGAAAAATTAGGGCTCAGGGCAAATAATTACTAATAATGAAAAAAGAAGTTAAATATTTTTACTAAGAAAGATAATTATTTATTTCAAATAAAAAAAGGACTTAAATTTTAAAGACAAATAATTACTAACAATTGAAAATAAGGGTAGTTTTTAGCGGTAAAAATAATTTGATATAATAACTTTAAGCCATAATTTTAACTACTATTACATAAAAATACACTTACAACAACCACGATGAATAGAATAGTACTAACTGGCATACAAAATATTATAAAAACTTAATTGGTTTACTTTAAACAAAAAATCAGCTAAATATTAAATAACAAAAATAGTATACACTTTTTTTTAATTTTTAATATTAATTAATTAATTATATATATATATATATATATATATCTTTTCAGCGGTGATCCTAATAATATAATATACAGGGTAGGACAAAAATATCCATTTTTTTAATGATACACCCTGAATATTTATCCACAAATAAAAATATTTTTAAAAAAGCTTTAAGAAAATACAATAATTAGTACATTTAACATTATTAGTTTTGGAAATATGGTCATTTATGCTGTACATCTAACATTATGAGTTTCAACAACAACTTTACCAATTTAAGGACTTTGTATTTCCAATAATAAGAAAGTTAGCAATAGTGCCGTCTTAAGAATGATTATCCTGTATTTTTATTGTTTTAATAAATAGGTAGTGCATAAAACTTTTCCTAAAATTGTGTATTTAAATGGTAATTTCTAAACTTCTAACTAAAAATCAAAATGTAATATCAGTACACGTGTGTTGCAAAATTTAATTTAACTTGTTATTGCAGCAATAAACTACATTATTTTAATATAATTCAAGATTATCGAACAGTATACTTCCTAAATTCGAAAGAGATTTATTTTATAGATTTAAATTCCATATTATTTAGACTGGTAAAATCACACTAGATCTTCACATCCTTTCTTTGGGCTCTTTTTTGACCCACTTTTTTGTATTCTTACAAAATCCATTGTTTAGATGGCTTAACGTTAAGCTAGCAGAGCTAAACGTCGATTTTGTTAAATCTAATTTATTTTGTTTGTTAAACTGCATAATAATTTTGGACTTTTGTTAAAAAGTCTAATTGTATTTTAATACGATAGAAACTAATAAAATATATTATAAAAACTGCATATTATATAACACAAGATTGTGTAATAGTTTAATGCATCACCATTTTTATAAATTGGCATTAATTAATATTCTTACTTATATATATTACGTATCGCCTAATTTAATGCTCTTTTTGTTGGGTACACACCAAAATCTATCTAAAAGAATGGAACCGCTTTGGTCCTGGTCCCGTATAGCGAGCTGACCCTGTTCATCCCTATTGACACCCATGAACTGGCAGACTTGCCACCGAAGCATCGTTTTTTAATTAGAATGTTTTGTTCTTTGGTTTTTCTTTATTTTGTTTCAGGCGACGGGCCAGTATATAGGGGTCAATAAGGCTAAACAAAATCAGCTCGCTATACCCCGGGATCAGGACCAAAGCGGTCCCATTCTTTATAGATAGATTTTGGCGTGTATCCAACAAAAAGTCCATAAAATAAATGAATTCGCGTAACCAACATAGAGCAAATCTTTAATTCCCGTCAAATGCTACATATTACACCCTTAAGATAACTTATCAGTTCTTATATTTTATATATTTTACCAAATAAATGTCCCCCTCACCATAGATAAAGAATGCGTTGAGAAAAAACTGTGCTGCTCTTTTAAAAATCAAACAATGTTTGGATTTTTGGTTACTTTATGTATTCTGGTTAAACTTTATATCAAAATATTATTAACTAAATCAAGTATATATAAATATTTTGTATGAACGATTTAACAATTTCGTATTTGATTATAAATATCAACATCTTGCACATTTTAAATAATGTTAAGAATATATTGTGCTCTCCATACAAATATAACTCATTTAGCAAAAAACTGGAACATTTAAAAACCATATTTTAAATGGTATCAACTGACATTAGTGATAAGTAAAAACCACCAAGGAAAAGAATGTTTCCGTCATATCTACATAAATTGTGAAAACCGTTTTAATGCCTTTCAATACCCTAAAAGAATTTTTTTAATATATTTTAAAGTTTGTCTTGAATAAAAATTTTTTTAACATACGTACTTCACCTTTGTACCAACTTAGTTTATTTGGAAATAAGTTATTTTAGTTAATTAAAATTATTTTGGGTGTACTTTCTAGTCAATAAGACACATTTCTCTCATTCACTTCTTTTTTTGTGGTTGTTTTTTAAGCCCAACTACAAGGTACTGTAAATATTAATTTTTTAGATATTAAACACATGAGCCCCCCTTTCGCCAATAATGTCAATCTAACAAGTACATGCACATTTTAAGTTTTTATAAAGATTTTTTTAATTTTAAGTTTTTCTTTTTATTCTTTTTAGCCTTGTTTTTTAAAAGATTGTTTGTTTTTAAATTAAAAAGCCCTAATTATTCTGTTTATTACTTATGTTAGAAGAATTTTTGCTTAGGTAGACAACATAATTAAAAGTTAATAAATGATTGAAACAAACTTAATTTGCTCGTCAATAAAATAAAAACATTAGCCCAAAACGAATTTTTCCTATCCACAAATCCTGTGGTCAAAACGATAATTTAAATATTGATAGCGGTTATTCGATTTAATTGGTACACTCAATCGAATTAGCGAATTTTATTAAATTTGCCGTACTCACAAAACGGTTCACAATCCCAGCCACGTGATTTTAAAGCGGCATAACCACCGGCTGCTACAATTCATTTGGGATTCACTACAACCGAATATGGAGAAGAATTTCATGTTATTACTTTGAAAATTTGTAATTGCTAATTTAGTTATGTTTCTACAGTATATAACGAAAATGTATGTATTATAATTAGGAGATAACCAAACGAAATGAAAAATTAAAAAATAGGTACATAACTACTATACTTTTAACCATATTGTTATTGTTTGGTGCACGTTAAATTATAGGTTTCGTCTGGCTAACTACTAAATTTCTGACCAAACTTTTAATTAAGTATTTTGGCCGGAGCAGGATTCGAAGCAACCTACGTCGTATAACTTTTTATGGTTTTAACGTTTTTATTTCATATTTGATAATTTTAGGTGAGGACATTACAAGTTAACTCTTTCTTATAATTTATTATCATGTGTAATGTAAATAAATAAATTAAAATAATGTTAATGCCCCGTTTGTCGTTTAAGTTACTGAACACCCTGTATGTATGTTGGTAATTTGATTGGAATTAATGAAAACTTTGATGTCGATTGGTGCCTAAACGGTTGGGTTTATCGACTTTAATATGGAGTACCTTATTTTTTAAGTTTTTATTGTCTATTAAACAGCGCCTTTAGCTTTGCGATATCTGTCAAAATAAAAAGTTATGATGTAAATGAATTTTAAGTTTCAGGTAAAGTGCCCTCTGGCAGTATTAAAAAAGTACTTTTATCTTTAAATTTTAAAATTTGGAAAACTTGATTTGTGTGCCAAATGTCAACTGGATTGATTAAAATAAAAATGCAATATGGCAAAAAGACAAAAATAAAATTGAACTTTTAACTCTGTAACTTGGTAACCAAGGAGATTTCGACATTTTGTCAAAGGACTTACTAACATTATTTTTATTGCAGAATGATCCCTTAAAATTTTGTAACGCATTTTCTGAACACCCTGTATAAAAGAAGCGATCAGAATTTATTTAGATTATACTTGAAAACGGACAGATATTGGGCTACCCCAAACGTTGTGTAAATAATTAAAAATAACGACAATGGAAGTACGTTATCATAATTCTTTAAGTATTTAAAAGTAAATGATAAAATTTTATTTTAAAAGCCAAATTAAAAAGTCAGAAGGTTCTAATTTTATTTTACTGATGTCTGAATTCAAGATCCATTCAGTTGACCAGGGCAGTAAATCATTTCGTTTTATATCCGTTTAAAATAGATAACTTTTTATCGATGTCCGCATCGCATCGCTTTTGTAGGATAGAATAAAAATCTTTATTTTTTTAAATGTTTTAACTTACCTTGGAACATTTAAGCTAATACTTTAAAATACGAGGTTGGGTTTAAGTTAATAATATTTATTCTTTTTAAATGAATTAATAAGTTAGTATAAAGCAACTAATCTTTTAATGTGAATAACTATACAGTGGGTCAATTATTTAAAAGATAACACTCTCTAATAGGTCAGCCTACACGAAAAATCTAAAAAATGCAGAAACACGTAAAGTTTGTTTTTAAGGAGAACACTTTATACTCCTATTTTTAATCAAATAAAAGTGTTTAAAGTGTAAGAAAATATTGTTTTTTTAATAATAACTTTTATATTAATTCAAATATTTTTTTAAAATTTGGGGACGACTAGAAAACATTGCTTGGTATACAATAAATAAATTATTTTTACCATAATTACTTTACTTAATAATGTTATTTAATTTTAATAAGATTAGATATATAGCCTTCTTTGGTTGCCTGTATAAATAAAAAACCTTTTAAAAGTGGTGACAGCAAC
>JACEGR010007848.1:0-43916 GCA_014170235.1 Listronotus bonariensis
GATGAGTATTTGATGACTCTTTTCGCGACAAGGAACATGATTGGGTTTTGATGCATTAAAATGGACGAGATTTTTAGCGCCCCAATCCAATATTAAATTAAGATCCTGCGAAAGAGATATCAGCATTTTCAGTTTCTTTATATAATACCAATTCAGAGGGAATTTTTCATAAATGGCAAGTCAGCGGACCAACGAAAGGAATCCACTGTTAATCTTTTGAAGCAATAATGCTGCTGAATTTTATAAATATACTAAAACACAAAAAGATATATTGAACCCCTCCCCCCCTTAACTTAAATATACCAGAAATTTGGGTACCCTGACATTAGCTATAGAATTTATGACCACCCTGTGTATGATCATAGAGTAAGGAAAGTATAAGAGTTATCATGGAATAGCCGATTTAAGGACAGGTCATGCGAAAACTCCCAATATAATTTTATTCGTTTCTCGTTGAAATACCGCCAGTTAGTCATTTCAGTAAGCTTACGTGTCTCCCCACCGCTGATGTTACACGAGGCGAGGCTTCGACCGACGCATTTAAAGTGTAAACTGGAAAAATGACAAGCCTGCCGCCAAGCCTGCCGCAAAAGCGGTACGAAAATTTTAACATGCCATGGTTTCTCTTGTCCGTAGGTATGTTACTTTATGGTATGATCCATTTTTTACACACCATATTCGAGAAAATTCCCGGAGAATCGACGCAGAACTATTTTCGGCAGTAATTTGATTATGGTTAGTTCATGTATTAAAAAGGAAATAACTAATTGTTGCCACTCCTAATAGTCTAAGATCCGAATAGGAAGCGACCCTCACCCATCTGTCTACCGGATAAAAACTATTTTATATTTAAGATAGATTTAAACAAAGGTATTGCCATAGGGTTACCCAGAGTTTCTTTATGAGAAGGGGTTTAGACATAGCAAGACCGGGGATAGCTTTTGTCAGGGACGTGAGGGTGTGAGAATTACGATTTCGGTTGGCAGTTCTGTTCAAAGTTGGTAGCATTATCAGGTGATGACAGAGTCGTGCCTTGTCGAAGCTTTGTTTGGTAAAAACTCGTGGAAATTTGCCATTTTCATTTTGGTTGTATATTTTGCAAGGATTTCCAGTTGTTAATGTTTTTGGTTAGTTTAGAGACTTCACATATTATTGGTTCGGACTCGTTTTATCTAAGAGATTTTGATAGTGTTTAGTCGAATAGTCATTCGTGTTTTTATATACATATGATACAGATGAGTGTCCGCTAATTAATGGTACACAGAAAAACCACAGATTTCTTATGCGAAAATACCCATTTAGGATTTAAACAAACATACCTATATCCAATAAGTTAATGATAAGGAAGATACGGGATGTTAAAGAGATATAAATATTTTTTATTCATGCATTTCGATAATTTTTGATATGTTTTAATCATTTTAATAAAACTCGGTATCCAGGAGTTTTAAGATATCAGCTATTTATATCTGCGCAGTTGTAATTATAGCTAATACGATGTTATTGAAGGTACATACATACTTTCGGGTGCACTCAACAACTAAAACGTGAATACCCTTAAAACAGTTGTCAAGACCGATTCTTACTAAGTATACCTTTTTGTGCAGAAAGCATAGAGAAGCTTACTAGTTTACATACATACAGAGTAGTAACAAAAATTGGGTAGTTTTAGAAAATTTTAAATAGTGTACCCATCGCCCTCTAGTCTACACACAAAAATTAATATTCGATCTGAAAAGCTAATGTTTAAAAACCCCTAGATACCGTTTTATTAAGATATTTAAAAAGGGGGAACAATTATCGAAATAAATTTACTTTTTTCTTTTTACTATGACACCCCCGTATCTTCCTTATTATAAACTTTTGGATATTAGGTATGTTTGGTTAAATCTTAATATTTTGGCATAAGGAATCTGTGGTTTTTCTGTGTACCATTCATTAGCGGACACCCTGTATACAAAGTTTTTAAAATGGTTTTTAACTTACGGAACCATGGAAAATGTTTTGCTCTGCCAGGTACCTCATCGTCCTGTCGTCGCTTTGATAATTTTTAATTTTCAATATTTAAACCACATTTATGTTTTTGTTTTAAGTTGTGCCTATTAAAATAATCCAATAAATTTTGTTTACAACATAAAGTTTTTTTGTTTTCTCCTCAATTCTACGCCACTGATCTGCCTAAAATCGAACATGGCCGAAAATGGCCCGACTTGACGTCACAGCCGCGCTAGCCAATATGGCGAATGTCGTGACCTTATCTCATCAATCGACTTTGGGGTAAGGGTAGTTGCCTAAAAAATTAGGTCAAGGCTATGATCAATTATTAAAAAATGAAATTTTAATTTTTTTAGTGTCCCTGTATTATGTCAATTTTTATTTTTTATTGTACATATTGGTTGCTATTATACAGGGTGTGTCAAAAATTTCGATTATATTTTATTAAATTCAATGTGGTCTTGACCTATTTTTTTAGGGAACCCTATGGCGCTACATTTGTTTAAATACTGTCTTTAATATAAAACAGTTTTTATCCGGTAAACAGATCGGTGAAGGTCGCCTCCTATTCGGATCTCGTACTATAAGCTTAACACCTTCCGTTTGTCAATATCAGACATAATTTAAATAAAACAAAAATCTTTTTTATTTAATAATCTTCCTCCTTTGAGGTTGTTACAGTAACCCGTAACCCATTGACAGCTTTAACATTTATGTGTATAATATGGATAAGTTAGGTTAATCATCATATTTTTTAGCCAAGGAACTTGTGGTAGTCTATTGTAACGTCATTTCCGGATACCTTATATCATAAAAACATACTTTTATAATAAATTGATTAGGTAAAAAAAATAGCTGACCGCTGTAATTTTATGAACTTTTAAACTTTATGTTTGTTTCCCCAGGGAGAGTGGTCGTGTATGTGACCAGAATAAAAACAGGAAATATTTCCAATAATAATTGAATTCTATTGGGAATAAAATGTACTCTTTGTTAAATTAACTGATCCGTCTGTTTATGGTAGAAAAGGTTTTGCTACAATATCCATCAGCATTATTTTTAATTTATTGTTTTTGTGCCATGAACTATTAATTATAATTTAAAACCATTACACGATCGATAATTCATTTAAACAATGACATTGTTGGATAATTAAATTACTCAAAAGAAACTAGACTCGCATGCAGTGATGTAATTATGTAATGTTTGTAAGCTACAACTTAAACTAGAAATTTTTAAAAGGCTAAATAATTTAGCGAATATTTTATTTAGGCACTGCTGTGCTGTATAGAAACCAACATTTGTTTCAATTATTATCTACAATGTGTCGAAGATTTTTTACTTGGTATAAAATTTAACCTAATAGTCTAGGATCCAAATAGGACGCGACCTTCAGCCATCTGTTTACCGGATAAAAATGTTTTATATGCATTATAGAAATTAAAAATACATATAGCAATTACACAAAGGGACCAAGTAAATATAGTAAATAAATAAATGCATTTAGGTTGCCTAAACAAATGTGATCAGGACTATGATCAATAAAAAAATACTTACATTTTCAAATTCTTTAAATTACCCCGTATAATATCAATTTTTATTTTCCCAAACTACAGGCCAATACTAATAAGTATGTATATCTTATGTATATCACTACATTTTTTTCTTTAATTTCATAAATTAAGCCGTGCGAAATTTGTAAATTTTACATTAATTTTAATGTTTTTGGTAGATTCTGTAATATTTAATAACATATTTTTTAATAACTAATATTAGTATGTATGTCAAAAAAGGGGTAGCCATATTAAAGGATGTATCAAAAAATGTTGAGAACATATTTTGTTTATTAAATTAGCTTCGGCTATAACGTTACCCTAATTCGCAAACCTTGTATCCAGGGGCGGTCATATCGACTTTCTGAGGGGGGCACGGGCCGAGGAGAAGTGTGTGAGGTGGGAGGTGGCAAAAAACAAAAATTTTTAAGGGAGGTTCAAATTTTTTGAAGAGCAAAAAAAAAGGTCCTCTAACCTCTTTTTATTGTTTTCACCTTTCATTCTTTTTATAAAATTCCACAAAACCTCCTTCCCACGTATTTGAAAAGGTCCTCAATCTTCAATTCCATCATCAGCCTCACCCCTCGGACCAACCTTGGGGGACCCTCAATAAATGCCCATATTTGCCATTAGACATGTATGAAACACAATAAAATAGAAAGGATGTCGCATCCAGGGGGGCCATTGTCCCCAAAATTTACAGGAGATAAAAAACTTTTCCTATAGTCTATTATTGGGAATGTTAAATGTTTAGTTCAAATGCTTCGAGTGTAATATTAGAGTTTATTAACTAAAAGAATAGTTGATGCACTCGACGACGCGGCTCCGATCAGGCCCTCGTCTTTCATCCGACGACTTGCTGGCTAAAACAGAGCCTGTTATCCTTTTCTATACTATGCAGTCGTTTGCTTTGCTTGGTACACGGTGGCTCCACCTTGCCTACACTGTTTGAAAGCCGCTTTCAAACGCGCCGCTACAGAGTGCTTTAACTATTATTTTAGTTGATAAACTCTGGAATATTACACGAACCACTTGGTGCCACTTTTGACTCCTCCATAACTCAAAACCTATTTAACATAAACACATGAAAGTACGAGTGTTTATTTATATCCATAAGGAAAATCAGAAGCCCAAATTTCATGGAGCTCTAGCTCAAATGAACGAATATAAAGTAATGAAGGTCCAAAAGTCCTAGGCGCGTAGAGAATGTATTTAATACACCAATGAAAACTTGATAGTTTTTAAGCTACTTTTTCGCAAATATGTCCCATAAATAAGGTGTTTAATACTAAATACTATGCTTTTATTTAAATTGTTTTACCTATAATTTATTAATTCAAATTTATGAAAGCAAAATATTTCTCAAAAATACATATCTTAATAATTTGGTAGGCATTTATGACATTTTTTACTGGTCCTTGGTCCCTGGAAGGCAATGTTAAATTTGTATTTGTATATATTTTTTTAAACTATTTTAATTTTATGGAAGGAAGTAAAAAATAAATGCTGCGTCAGATAATGGTCGCACGGTGTATTTTAAGCACCTTTTACAAAAAAATATCGATGCTGTCACAATTTAATACTATTTTCAACCAAGACCGCCACAGCACCACAACGATATCCTTCAGCTAACATACATACATTTGTAGTAAAAGAAATCGGGTTTTTAAAGCAAATGGTGATGTCCTTTTTAAGATTGGCGTACAAAATACACCGGCGCGATTAATTAAGGGTTAAGCATAAACAGGAAGTGTGTTAAAGAGGTAGCAGATAATGAATGGGCAATGCGCACTGTTATTTATAGCATAAAAAAACTATGCATCGGAAACGCTAGATAAAATATTAAATGTAAATACCTGCCTAGTTTTTTTTACAATTTACAAGGTAGTGGATGGATTTCGGTCAATTCTGGAGTTACCAGATTTGCAAATTAGGGTAACGATCCTTTTATTTCAGGAAACACATGCGCGATACTTTTATTTACATCCCATATTTAATAAAAAATAGCTTTTATCCGATAAGCAGATGAGCGAAGGTCGTTTCGTTCTATAGTTAATCATTTTTTTTTCATGTTTGTTTTTTAAAGAAATTTCTGTACCATAAAAATATTTTTGAGTATATTACAATATAAATGTTTTTTTTCTTTTGAAGAACAATCGTATTACATATTCAAAGCTTTAGTAATGGAGGTAAAATGGTTATCTCTCTGATGAATCTACAAGAATTTTATTTGATTTAGTACGTCCTAATAAGAACTGACAATTTTCCACTTGATCATTTTTATGTGAGCTTCGTAATTTATGGGCATTAAGAAATATAGCCACGAAGGAGAGACATTTTTAGGATTCTTTTTTTTATTGATGGCTTAGTGCTAATACCACGTATCATCAAAATTAGGTAAATGGAGATTTGTATTTATCTTTCGCCTTTTTGCGTCACATTTTCTTGGTAACCGTAATCGTCAGAGTGGTTCAAGATGTATTCGAAAATGATGATATAAATATGAGAATAAAGAAAGTGTAAGTTTTTAAATGTAATGTTTCGTCACAGCCAAATAAGCTTTTATAATTTTTATTTTTACCGAATATAAAAAAAATCACTTTTTATTTCAAGTTTACAAAAAGTTTTTAATGAGTTTAATGCATGAGCCCGCCCGACAAAGATACCTATATTGTTTTTTTAATCATTGTACGGGATGTATTCAAACACGGTTAAATACGTGACGTATTTGACGCCACTGTTTAGCAGAAAATGTAATGGGGAATCTTGGTTCCTGGGTTTGGACCGCGTCAAATTAAAAGCGTTTACCGACGTTTCGCCATCGATTGCACGAGGCATCTTCAGGGATCTTTACTCTGCGAGATTGGAACACTGAATGACCTCTAGATCCCAAGGCAAGAGTTTATATACCCTTGTCGTGTTCACCGAAGCGTGTCCCCTTTGATGACTGCTTTCCACGTGTGGTTTAGACTGTAACCATTATTTCTGTTGAAATTATTAGGGTGTGTTAAGCGTCATACAAATAAAGACGGAATTAACTATTTCTTTCTAAACGCGTCGTTTAAATAGTGTGCGGGCGACAAAAAGGGGAATAATTGAAAGTGAGACAGAACCGATGATCGCATGGCTTTTTTACTAGTGATTAATAACGAATAAAGAACCCTTACCATTTTTGGCACAATGTTTAAAAATTGCACATAAAACAAAGTGGTAAACTTATTCGACAAAAAAGTGACGCGTTCGCCCAGTCCGACACCTGAAACATTTGACATTGACAGGCTGGGTTAAAGCGCCGCTTCCTTATATTGTTAGGGAAGCCCAAGAGGGGATTTCGGGATTTACTACAGCGCGGCAGATTATTAAACCGTAGGATAGCTTGTACCCGGGAAAGTACCTCTATATATGAGCATCCTATACAGGGCCGATCATAAAAAGCAAAAATATATCCATCAGAAATTGTCGGGCGCGTCAGATTATGATAGGGTGAGTTAATTACATGCTAAACAGTGTATATTCCACTAATCTGACAATTTGAGGGTGACGTAAAGGAAACAGAGGTCTAAAAAAAACGTCAGTTTAACATTTTTGAGCGTAGCATGTACCCGGGTAAGTACCTCCACCAAATATGAGCGTCGTATACAGGGCCGATCATAAAAAGCAAAAATACATCCATCAGAAATTTTTGAACGCGTCAGATTAAGATAGGGTGAGATAATTAGATGCTAAACAGTGTATATTCCACTATTCTGACAATTTGAGTGACGTAAAGGAAACAGAGGGCTACAAAAAACGTCAGTTTAACATTTTCGAGCGTATCTTTTTTAATTTTGAAGAAAATAATTCAGGAATAACCTAAAAATATATTATACGATATGACCCGAACGATTTCCACAAGCCGAAATAATAATAGTATATTTTTGACATATTGAAAAGTCTATAACCACTTCCCCCACCGATGAAAAGGTATACATTATATAAAAAAATGTCTTCTTATCATTTAAGCGTTGCAACCCAATAGGTCTCTATGACCCTCGAGTAAATCCCCATTTAGCATCGTGGGCTCCCCTACTATAGGGCGGTAAGAATATTCGTGGTGGACTTGTCAAAATAAACACCCCATAAAACGTTTTAAAGGGGTTCTCATGAAGTCCATTTTATTACTGGCCCAGGCACTAATACTTTGGACAAAACTTTTAGTATAGATGGGCCCATATTTAATTCATTCTGAAAGCGATGCCGCCAACTACATAAAAAAATGATAAAGTAAACAAACCTTTTCGAATGCACATAGCCTCTGACAGAGCCTGATTACATATTTTTAAATAAATAATAAAAATACATTGCTAAAACACGTATCACCTATAGTAAGAACATTTTAAAAGCGCAAATTCGGTACCCTTTGAAAATAATGCAAAAACATAAAAAAGGCCGCCTGCAATCGGACTATTTTATACAAAGGCGCCGCTATCCTTTAGAGCGACGCGCCGATACATTATGGGATAGAAATCCATTATTTTGGCCAAAAAGCAACTTTGAAATTTTAATGGCTCATGCTGTGTATTTCAAAGTAGATACTTCAAACTACATGTACGGAAAATTATAAAAGGATATGACGACTTCTATTGGGGTAATAAGAAACTTGAAAATGTATTTTAAGTAAACAAAAATATACAACATTTAATCTACTTAGTTTATTATTAGCCTTGTTTACTAAAAAAGTAAAAGAGTTTAAATAATATGAGCTATTGTTGTGTTTCCGATGCAGTCTCGCGAAGTCTCGCTACTTTTGTCAAAGATTTTTTACCTTTTTCTTTATCAGTTTTTGTACTTACAATTGCCTTCCTACTTTTTGCTACTTCTGAGTGTAAGGACAGATACAAGATTTTTTAAAATTTACAAGGTTTTCCATTTTAAAATTTAATATGTTTTGTCCTACACTGCAGATCCTAATCTACCCAACAAAACAGTGTTTTTATTTATTTTATACTTTAAAAAATAAAAAAGTTGGGAAGATGTATCTCTATTACGCTTCTAAGAATAATTTAAAATTAATTTTCAGATTTGGATGGTCATATTTCCGAAACTAATTGAGATAGACACATCAAATAATATAGTATTTTTTTAAAACATTTTAAAAGATTTTTTGGTGGTGATATAATATTCAGAGTATTCCATTTAAAAAAATCATGCCTATTGTCGTACCCTGTATATCATATGAGATAATAATCATCGGATTACTGATTAGAATACTACCGAATTAACCAAACAAGCTGACATTTTAGTTTATTTTGTACAATAAAAATAATAATGTTAAGGGGTGTAAATTTATAACATATAATAAGTTTTAGGTTCCCAAAAAGCATTTGTAATAATTTATAATATTTTTCCAGTAAAAAGCACCTCATTTTAAGTTAGACTGGTAAGTTTCAGAATTTTGACCAAAAATTAATTTCTATCCCATAGTGCGATGACCACCTGCATCAACCGGCATATCATAATAGAAATATAGCAAAGGCGGCCGCCAAGTCAAGCATGCCGATTTATTTGCTTTAAACTTTTTGTGATTTTTTTCTTATCAAAGAGCACCGAATTTACATTTTTAAACTGTTTCTTCTATACTTACAAAACATTCTCTTATTTCGCCTCTGCCTACTATAAAACCGGTGGCACGTGGCGTGGTACTAGAAACTCGTCGGGTTAAATATTTTTTGCTGCAATAAATTATTGTTCACAAAAGGTGTTTCTTTACTTGATCATTTTTTGTGTACTTGGCGGCATCGCTTTCAGAATGAATTAAATTTGGACCCATCTTTAACAGTTTTCTGAAATGTCGATTTTATGATTTATTTTTCTAGAGTAAGTATACATATTTAATTCACTCTTTATAGAAATATTTTAATGCAGTTAATGCAAAGTCTAGTAATAATATGGCATCTGCGACCGGTCCGCAGTGAAACATTAACACATTCCTAACTGGTTGTGTACAGGCTGATCAAGAAGCAATTTACTATCTGCCGTCCGAAGATTATACTAGTTTTAAGATGAAAAGATAGTCAACAAGGTCTTTTCTCAAATCTATTTTATTTTATTTTATTTTTCGACAAGTTAGGATTATTTAATTGGAAAAATGGATTAGAAAATGATAAATTTACAAGAAATGAAATAACCGAATTACCGATGGATAGAATTTTAGAGTTATTACCTTATTTTCAGTAAGCTTTATAATTTGTATCTAAATAATTCAAGGAGGGCATTAATAAGCATTATTTTCCACCTGAATAGGAACGTTTTCGTAACGATTTCTATATTGTTTTTTAAATGACTGGATAGATATTAGTAATTTAATTACTACAAAAATATTGGGTTATGAAAACTTTTAGCATCCTTAAATGGATGATGCTAATTAAAAAGGAACCATTTGTATTAAAAAACACATTTTGCGCAAAAGTTAACAACTTTTTAATTTTGGTAATTAAACATGATATGTCTTTTAAAAGGAAATGTTAGCCTCAACTGAATGTCTTATTTTATAACTTTGAAACCGTACACACTTAGATTTTTTGGTCAATAGTTCCTTTTAAATACACTATACAGGGTGTCCGGGAAAATGTGGGAAATCTCTCGCACACGTATGGAACAGATGAAAATAACACGACAAGTTTCTATAAAATTTTTCCGTTTAAGCCCCCCTGCGGAGATATGATCCCCTAAAGGGGGCAGCTAGAAGTCGATTTTTCGTGAATAACTTTTAAAGCGCTCTGTATAATTTGATAATATTTTAGTACGATGCATACTAGTAAAGACCTCTTAAAATAGTGCCTTTGAAACTCATGTCGCTTCTTTAGTTTGCCAGGGACGGACTAGTTTTCGCACATTATTTATAATATTTTTACGCCCGGTATGGTGAAGACACAAAAATATGTTTTTGGTAGTTTAAACCTTTTGCTAAAAAAGGTACTCTTGTTTGACATCGATAAAATGAGCCGTTTTCGAGTAAAACATTATTTTAACAGTAAGAGTTTATTTTTGTTTAATAATACAATATTTTATTTTCGATGTAATTTGTAATTTTTGATTCAGTATTGAAGTCCTCTCGTAGCAGGTCAGGAATTTATTACTTGTACTAATTATTACTCGAAAACGCCTCATTTTATCGATGTCAAACAAGAGGACCTTTTTTAGCAAAAGGTTTAAACTACCCAAAAACATATTTTTTGTGTCTTCACCATACAGGGCGTAAAAAATATTATCAATAATGTCCGAAAACTAGTCCGTCCCTGGCAAACTAAAGAAGCGACATGAGTTTCAAGGGCACTATTTTAAGAGGTCTTTACTAGTATGCATCGTACTAAAATATTATCAAATTACACAGAGCGCTTTAAAAGTTATTCACGAAAAATCGATTTCTAGCTGTCCCCTTTAGGGGATCATATCTCCGCAGGGGGGCTTAAACGGAAAAATTTTATAGGAACTTGTCGTGTTATTTTCATCTGTTCCATACGTGTGCGAGAGATTTCCACATTTTCCCGGACACCCTGTATACATATAACTGGAATAGTACTTTAAAAAAATCCAAAGTATTATGTGCTTTATTTGTTTTCTGGGAGATTAAATTTAAACAAAATATTATTTGGATTTTCTCCAGAATAAAATTAAAAGTTTGTTTAACATTTTATGAAAATTAAAACTTTTATACATTATGAAGAACTATTCTGCTCTTACACAATATAATTAAAGTTATTATTACTTTAAAAATAATACTTTGCTTGGTGGAGGGACTAACGTACCAGCCTCTCACCGCAGCGATTCGGGTTGCCTCCACGGATTTTTAATAGCACGTCACCTCACAGATGGTAATGGCAAAGCCTCTGTGTAGTATTCTGCCAATGCTAGGTAGTAGTTATTTAAAAAAAAATAACGTCCGTGGTGGAACTACCGCGTTGTCTAAAAGGTGTACACACAGTGCTTGGATAACGTTGACGGAACAGGGTAAATAAAAAATGGGTTAAACATCCAATAACCCGGCACTCACGGTACTTTGGTATTTAGGCATAAGCCTTCGTGAGATGTTACAAAGATAAAAAAATCATAGACTCATTATTTTTTGAAAGACAATTACTTTTTTCATAACTATGCATTTATTATTTAATTTTAGAAAATTGTATGTACCTACTTACTTTTGGTAGAAATAATACTAAAATAGTATAAATTTCTTTTCAATTTCTTAATCATCCAAATTTATTATTAATAATAATTTGTAATAATTTCTTTTAAATTTATTTGCAAACTGTCAAATTTTAAAACTAGTGACACATGAACTAAACGAAGTAATGACGAAATCAAAGGTAACTTGATTTGGTTCAGTTGATGTAGCGTTTAAATTGATATTTAAGTTTATTGCAGTAGGCACTGAAACAAAACACTAATTCAAAGTGTAAGAAAAAGCTTCGAAGTGTTAAAAAAAAGTTACTTTTTTATAAGACGATTAACGATTAAAAAAACCGCATTTATTTAACGGTCGTGGAAATATGTAGTTTATTGGTTTAAAACTACAGTAACCGAAGTTACTAGGTATTCATTATCAATTTATAGTGGCCAAAGTATTATAGGCGGGGCAGATTTTTTAAAAGTATTTTATTAAATTGACTGGAAAATTAAATTGTGCTACATACAAGGTTACGAAAAAAATAGAGATAGAATACTTTTTTACAACTTTTGTTATTATTGTAAATAATCTAAAGCTTTGCTGTCCTATTTTTTCTGTACCTGTGTATGTAGCAAATTTTTATTTTCAAATAATACTTTTAATTGCCACTGAAGTTATTTTGTTTTAAAGAGCGGGTAATCCAATACTTTTACAAATAACTATTGCTTATTTTACATTTTTTTAAATGGAAAAAAATAATTTTAAGGTGGTAAAAAATTTACATGGTTGTTCCATTTAAAATAACAAAGTTGCCTTATATCGGAAAGTCGGCCATTTTGTTTTTGTGTTAACCAAATCTCATAACCAAGTGGGGAGGATATATAATAAAAAACTTTAAAAAAATCTAAGGTTTTTTACGAAAACCGCATCTTTATATAATTATTTGTTTTAAAGTTATTAGCGGTCAAAATGGGTCAAAATATAGTTGGACACCCTGTACTATTGCGAATGGTAATGATCGAGCTAATGATGTAAAGATACACCAATAACAAATAATGGAGAGGCGATTTAATGGAGTCTTCTCATTTTCAACATAAAGAGCCAGCAAAACAATGACGGGGATTTGAACGCCATTAGCGAAATTCGATGCGTTTTCATTGTCGCATCCATTTTGTATGAATTATAGGAAAAAAAATGTTTAGCAAAATAAACATTGTTGTTGAACAGTTCTTTTTGTTTTTCCAATTTGTTTCCGTTTTAGTGGACGATGTTTAGGTCACGCAGGTATAAATTATCGAGAAGTTAATTTTTGATATACCTATTGTTTCGTAAATATACCGGGTGTGTAATTATAAATTTACACCCCATTAACTTTTTTATTAACACGCTTTTATTAGCTTGGGTTGTAACTATCTATCTATGTAACGGAATCTTTGAGCCTAATTTTTACCAACTTCCAGCGATTCAATTTCTTTGAAATTTTGCACACGTATCAAGGACCGATGACAATGCAATAATTTAAAAACAGTGTCCTGTTATCCTGATTAGGACCGCCAGGATAACTAAATTCCTTTACAGATCCTAATACTACTCTTGACAAAATGGCGAAGGAATTTTTTAGTGAATAAACTGGAGCATTTATTTTTAATAAACTAATTGATATATCGAACTAAAAATGAAAATAAATAATAGTTTAAAAAAACTAAAAAACACGCTTTTATATGCAACCGGACTAAAAATTAGAAAATAATTTTTCATTACAAAGAGATTGTCACTTCAGAGTAAAAAGCGTGGGGTGCGTTTTACTATTTTTTCATAACTTTTCCCTGATAGATATTTGCAAATAGAATAATTATAACATTTAATATATTAAGCACCCCACGCTTTTTACTCTGAAGTGACAAACTCTTTGTAATGAAAAATTATTTTCTAATTTTTAGTTCGGTTGCATGTAAAAGCGTGTTTTTTAGTTTTTTAAACTATTATTTATTTTTTATCTTACAAAAAAACACACATAACAGCCTATTTGGTTAATTCTGTAGTTTTCGAATCAGTAATTATATTTTTATTATCACTGTAGATCTTCGATAAAAGTATGTTTTTTTTTAAAATAGAACAACTTATATATTATATCACTGTTAAAAAAGATTTTTAAAACACTTTTAAAAACGTCATGGTGCTCTAGGAACTGATTAAGTATCATTGTCACAAAATGCAAGGCAATCAGGTTCTACAAGTGTACAAATCCAATCCAATCTGTTTATAGGATTAATAATGAGTTGGTAGAGCACGTGGAGTTCATTAACGACTTGGGTGTAATTTTTGACCGGAGCTTATCTTTTAATAATCACATTGATAGTATAATTCTGAAAGCCTTTAGAATGCTGGGCTTTATTAAACGAAACTCAAAATAAATCCACGATACCAAAGCCATTACCTGCTTATACAACTGTCTAGTCCGCAGTGTCCTAGAGTACTGTTCTATTATCTGGGCTCCCTGGCTACAACGTCCACACAAATAGGTTAGAAAGGATTCAAAACAAGTTCCTCAAATATCTGTTGTATAAACACCATTTTCAGTGCTCAGAAATACCATATGAAACAAGGCTGCTGTTGTGTGAAATGAAAAGCTTGGAGACTAGACGCATTGCTTCTTTTCATGTTTAAGCTTCTTCTTCAATGGCTCCGTGAACTGAGCTGAGCTCTTGGAGTTGATTTTGTTTTTGGTACCTGTTCTACGCACAAGGCAACAACAGCTCTTCTTCGAGCGTCCTCACCGAACGAACTATGGTCTTACGGCAATAATTATTGATAGAATGGTGCTCAACTACAATAGATTGTACTACAACGTTGATATTTTCCAGTGCTCATTGAGCCGGATTAAAAGACGTATTTCGTAAATAAGGATTAATGCTACTTTGCAACTATTTATTTTGTATACAGGGTGTTCATTTAAAAACTTTCCACTCAAGTTATCTTCGAAACGAGACAGATTTGAGAAAATCGCCGAAACACGTCAAGATATTTATTGAGGGGGAACGTTTTTACAAAAATTGGACGGCGCCCCTTTAACTCCTTAACCACCAGGGCCACCACCCCAAAATTCTTAAATGAGAAGGCGGGTCGAGTGATACATCATTTTAAAGCTCCTGACGAGTACTTTATAACCCTAGAATATAAAGTCAATATCTTCACCTATTACGAAATGGCGGTACTTTAAAAATTACCTAAATACCTGATTTGGATAGCCATATTTCCAGAAACTAATAAAGTTAGATGTACTTAATGTGGTATTTTCTTTAAAGCTCATTTAAAGATCTTTTTAATGGTAAAATAATATACAGGGTTCTTAAATAAAAAATATGTACTTTTTCTTCTACCCTGTATATTACTACCAGTATCACCATCAATTAGTTTCGGAAATATTGCCATCCGAATCTTTTTAATTTCCATAATATACGTATTAAAAAATAATAAAACAAAGTCTTTTGTTGGGTTAATTCTGTAGTATCCGTATTTTTCATGAGATTGATTTTATCTTTTAAGATATACAGGGCGCGACAAAAGTATGACAACACCCTGTATATTAAATCACCATTAAAGAGATAATTAAAAGAGTGTTTCAGAAATATCACATTTATTTTAATATACCTATCTTTAATGGTTTTATTGCCGTGATATACCTAATTAAATTTAAAGTTTACACTATTCTTCAGATTTGGATGGCCATATTTCCGAATATAATAAAGATGGATATGTATATAAAATGTTGTATTTTTTAAATATTTTTTATTGGTGATATAGTATATAGGGTGTTCCATTTAAAAGAAATGTACTTCTTTTCGTATCCCTGTATATATAAGGTGATTATAAAAATCCTATTACTGATTCGAAAGCTACAGGATACCTCAATAAACTGGTATTTTTATTTATATTGTACAATAAAAAATTAAAAAATTAAGGGACAAATTTATAACTTGATCATCCAAAAACACACAATTAAAAAAGCAAAGAAAATCATTCATTGTATTTTCCATGGTTTTGAATTAAAAGCTTGTTTTGTATTTTTTAGCCTTGTTTTTTAAGTAACTGTGCGGTTTTTAAAACTTATTTTATAACAACAAACTCCTGGTTATAACAAACATTTCTTAATTCATCCCTAAGGGCTCGTGCTACTCGGACTTCACTGTATTTTAAATTATCCTCTACATTTTTTTAGAATATTTTAGCAAATAATAAAATTTGGTAATAAATATTTTCGTTACTACTTATTTAAAGACCATGAAGCCTCGGCTCACGACAACGAGCGGAAGCGGCAAGCGGAGAGTATTAAATTTCTGTACTGGTAGCCGGTACCATAAAGTAACATACCAACGGATAAGAGAAACCATGGCATGCTAAAATTTTCGTACCGCTTTTGCGGCAGGCTCAGCGCTGCCTGGCGGCAGGCTTATCATTTTTTCAGTTTACACTTTAAATGCGTCGGTCGAAGCCTCGCCTCGTGTAACATCAGCGGTGGGGAGACACGTAAGCTTACTGACTAACTGGCGGTATTTCAACGAGAAACGAATAGAATTATATTGGGAGTTTTCGCATGACCTGTCCTTAAATCGGCTATTCCATGATAACTCTTATAATTTCCTTACTCTATGCCGGTACATCACTTTTTTCAAAATATTTGAAATAAAAATACAAGTATAATCCCTTCGTGGACACCCTGTATATCAAGAGTTAAACAAAACGTTAGGAATAATGTGAATATTGGTAATTTTTACATTCAAACAATACGAATGTGAATTTACAAAGAAAAATATATTGTTTTAATAAATAAAAAATAAAATATTGCCGCTATAAAAATATTTATTTCAACACAGCATGTCAATTTAAATTCTTATAATATAAATAAAACAGATTAATATAATAGGTATTAGACGAAATGACAATAGCTTGGCCGTTAGATTTTAAGTTTTGGTTTTCCGTTGCCATACTTTTACGACACCATATATATTATATACATATCAACGTTTTATAAGCACCTGTGGACGAAAATTTATATTCAAATACAATAATTTATATCAAGTTTATTTATAAATTACCTACTACCTTTTATCTCTAAATACAGTAACAAAACCTATTTGGGAATCTTGCATCTGGAGTAAATTAAAAAGTTGCATAACTTGTTTCAGTCATCATAAATTTTAATAAAAGGTTTAAACGATATTAATGTGGAAAACAAGCTTGTCTTCACTTTTCATTTATAGTCTTACAGACATACATATACCGTTGACTCCTACTGCTATAAACTAATTACACCATTTAAGCTGCATAACAGACAGTGTTGTTTGTGTAAAAGATAATTTAACTTACGTCGGGTACTCATTGCATTGTAGTCATGTTCACATTGTTAACTAACTTTGGTAATTTTCTAGAAACCGGCGCGGCGTAACTCCGATTTTGACGAAATTTGGTATACGAGGGTTTTTGGGGCGCTGATCACGAATCTGAAAGAATTATTTGGCGGAAACGTTTCGTTCTCGAGATATCCATCATCAAAGTTGGTATTTGAACTAACCTTATTTTTACTGTATCCCCCCTTCTTTTTGCACACAATTCTTGATTTAAAGCTAAAGTATCACACAATATTTGATTTTCACCTTTTAAAACCCCGTTTTTTACGTATTTTACATTATTTTTGCATTAAATTGCGTGGCTTTTCTTTGATAATGCGGCAACCATACATACACATAGGGCTTCATGGCACACTGGGATTGAAATGATTCAAAGTATAGCTATGCAATTTAATGCAAAAATAATGTAAAATACAGTAAGCTAGGGTTTTAAAGGTGAAAATCAAATATTGTGTGACACTAGCTTTTAATCAAGAATTGTGTGCAAGAAGGAGAATATGGTGAAAATAAGGTTAGTTCAAATACCAACTTTGATGATGGATATCTCGAGAACGAAACGTTTCCGCCAAATAATTCTTCAGATTTGTGATCAGTGCCCCAAAACCCCGCATACCAAATTTCGTCAAAATCGGAGTTGCCGCCGGTTTCTAGAAAATTACCCTAACTTTTGTTATACCCTTCTTACAGTAGGTATAGCATAAATTAATAAATGTTCTTAAAGCTAGTTCATACAGAGGCGAAAAGCGAATTGCGAAAGCGAATATTTGGCCAAAAAATTCGCGTTTTTTTGTCATCTTCATACAGCTGCGAAATTCGCCGAAATTCTAGACAACAACATAACCTACAAATTTCTATATTGTTTTTATTTCGGTTGTGAAGCTACGCTTGGGTTCTTTTGAGATTTTTCTTTGTTTTCCTTTTAATAATATAACATTTATCTGATGTGATGAATAAAGAATATAGCACATTTATTTGGCAACCAAGACGTAAAAACACTGCAAATATTTTATAAATTAAAAGGGCTAAAAAAGTTGATATAAATTCAAATCAAAAAACACAAAATATTTAAGAAAATGAACACAAAAATAACGTTCCAAACAGCTAATAGAATGACATAAAAATAACAATAACAAAATTGTTTTTGAAATGACATATGACTAAATAACCTCTTGTTTCTACGCATGTGCGCACGCGAATAATCGCCAGAAATTAAAATGATCTTAAGTTTCCCGCCAATAGATTTTAAATTTTGCGAATTCGCAACATCTTTAAACGATCTTTATTTTGAATTACCCGCCTTTAATTTTATGTGAAATTGACCAATGAGAATGAAATTCGCGTTTCGCAATTCGCTTTTCGCGTCTGTATGAACTAGCTTTTAAACGATTTGTACCTTTCAATGTTAGACATGCTAAATATCTATACAATAGGTTTGTTCCAGCAGAATGTTGGAAACGCGTTAGCAACAATCGTAAAACGCAGAAATTGTTGCAAACGTTAGTCAGAAATGTTAGCAACAGTTTTCTGCTGGAACGAAAAATAAACAAAGCGTCTATACTGCATATACGTCAATACAAGAAAGGTTATGTTAAAAATTGTCAGTAATGTTTGAAGAAAGTTTGCAAACTTTTCAAACAGTTTCCAACATGGTTTCCAACATCTTAAAACTACTGGACACTGGAACAACAAACAATTGTATAATGTTAGAAACATGGCACTGCTCCAACGGTTGCAAACATTTCTGACAGCCTGCTGGAACAAACCTAATATGAGCAACGCTGTTTGGTTCATCGGCAAGCAATAGAATAACAAAACAAGCACTATTAGTCACGCATGTTTACATGCCGGGATTTAGTTAGATAGTCTTTTTTCCTCACATTGCCTATATGTTATGTTATTTAACTGAACCTGTATATTTAAAACGCGAAGCCATAATTTTCAGACACTTCGTTAGAGACTTCTACTGCACCAATTTAGATGATATTTTTTATGATCCGCTGGTTACTGAAGAGATCCCAACGATACTTTTTAATTGTTTTATTGCTCTTATTGTTTATAAAAACAAAATGTCATGATAAGCAACGTGTGTTGCCTAATGTACGGAGAATAGCTGATGTCACGAAACCCACCTAGCCCGATACCCAAAACATGTATTTGAGCCTTATGGTTCATGACTGTTACCCAGGGCCGTATTATCCATTAGGTTGACTAGGCTACAGCCTAGGGCGCCAGACAGGGAAGTTTCAAAAAATATTTTGGTTGAGTGGGGATTTTTGGTGAAGAATTTTTCTGTGAATAAGGTGATTTGGAATGAAATAGGCAAATAAATAAGGTGCTTTGCTTTGATCATCCAATTTTATTTGGAGCGGTGAAGTAAGGCGCCTTGCGCTTAAAAATAGACGCTACGGACCTTTTTTTGCGTTTCAGAAAAATTTTTTAGTGGAAAATAGGCGCTCCGGGAATTCTAGCCTAGGGCGCTTCAAGCAGTTAATACGGCCCTGCTGTTACCGTTACTATTTATGGCATAATGTTTAAAAATTGCATGAAAAGCATTGTTTTAAACTTGTCCGACAAAAGATGTGACGTGATCGCCCAATCCGACACCCGAAACCTTTGACATTAACAGGCTGGGTTAAATCACCGTTTCATATGGCGGTATGAATATTCGTGGTAGACTAGTCAAAAGAAACCCCCGTAAAAAGTTTTTAAAAGTGTTCTTATCATGAAGTTCATTTCATTTCTGGCCCAGGGACTATATGATTTGAGGGGTCAGTGGAAAAGTGGTACCAGACACAATTACAAAATAACAAGTAAACATTTGGTGATACTGCTTTGTTTGAGGTAAAAGTTAATTGTTGAAAATTAAAATGTGTCTAAAAAAATAAATTCTTTATAAATATCTCACTTAAAATTAAACTTTTTATTTTAATTGGCTAAAAAATAGTTTACTTAGTAATTTCCAAATTACAGAATGATGACTTTAATCTTGTTTCTATAACTCCGAAATTACGTTATTTAGTTAAAATTGCATTCCTTTTAATTTTTGACGTTTTGCTTTTTCTCATTTGCTATGTATTCATAAAACTTTTAGAATTAATAGAATATCAAAGTTAAGTACTTAGTAAACTTGGTATTCCGTTTTTAAATAGTAAATAATTAAACCAAGATTATTTCCTTGAACATAAAAGCTTTTACTTGGTATTCAGTTTTTAAATAGTAAATAATAAAAGCAAGATTATTTCCTTCAACATAAGAGCTTTTTTAACACGCTTTTATTAACTTGGGTTGTATCTATCTATCTATCTATGTAACGGAATCTTTGAGCCTAATTTTTACCAACTCCCAGCGATTCAATTTCTTTGAAACTTTGCACACGTATCAAGGACCGATGACAATGCAATAATTTAAAAACAGTATCCCGTTATCCTGATTAGGACCGCCAGGATAAATAAATTCCTTTGCAGATCCTCTGTGTCCTAATACTACTCTTGACAAAATAGCGAAGGAATTTTTTAGTGAATAAACTGGAGCATTTATTTTTAAAAAACTAAATGATATATCGAACTAAAAAATGAAAAAAATAATAGTTTAAAAAAACTAAAAAACACGCTTTTATATGCAACCGAACTAAAAATTAGAAAATAATCTTTCATTACAAAGAGTTTGTCACTTCAGAATAAAAGCGTGGGGTGCTTAATATATTAAATGTTATAATTATTCTATTTGCAAATATCTATGAGGGAAAAGTTATGAAAAAAATAGTAAAATGCACCCTACGCTTTTTACTCTGAAGTGACAAACTCTTTGTAATGAAAAATTATTTTCTAATTTTTAGTTCGGTTGCATATAAAAGCGTGTTTTTTAGTTTTGTTAAACTATTATTTATTCTTTTAAAATCAAATATGATTTTGTAACGTTACTATCGCCCCTTAAAAAAAAAAAAAAAACATTATGTTATTCTTAGTCAATGCGGGTTATAAAAAGCTTGTCCCCAGAAAGGGTTTCTGTTTTTAACCTGTATACCTCTGTGTGGATTCGAATTGAACTATACATAGAATACACTTTTTATATCTAGGAAATTTAAAGAATTATACTTGACATTCCTAATTCTTTTCTAGTTTCATCATACAATAAAGCTTTCTCATTTTGCTCGTAGACAACCTGTATTTAAAAAAAAAACCTTTCATCTGGCGAATGAATGACGTTTATATTTATTTTTTAATAAAATTTTTACATATTTAGCGTATAAATAAACTATACCTACTAAACTACTACCAAACTATAAACTAAACAATACATCTTTGGTTCAAACAAATACAAGTAATCTTGTAAATGTACTGCTTATCCTCTAACAAAACAGTTTTTAGTTTACATAATTAATTTGGAAAGTACTAAAACCATTCTTTTTTAAGAAACGTTTATTGTATCACTTGCTTGTGTTACCCATAAGTATTTATTTATTTAAATTATTTTTGTTGCAATAGTGAATTTCCAGCCTCTACTGAATCTAAAATTGTTATGCTGTCCAATAATTATTATAAGATAGTAGTTGTTTACTTAGTTCACTTTGCCCCTGATAAATAAGTTTTATGCTATTGACAATAGGTGTTATAGCACGTTTTTTATTTGTGGAATGGTCCGCGCTGGTTCTCAACGCCTCAATTATTCTTTAAACTTTGCTAGATTAAAAATATTTTGATTACATGTGTGCAAGTAGCTTGTGGTTTATTCAGTTTTTTTTGTTACAGGTTTTATGGAACCACTCTTCAGACAAGTGTTAACCATCGAACAAAGGTGAACATGTTTAGTCCAGTAAAAGATGATCAAACTATACACTCTCATGGTTGAGGGTAATCTAATTCGGATATTTTACGCACTTTTTTATCATTTCTGTATTTCCAAGTAGGCCAATCCTATCTTTTGATAGTAGATGAGACTTTGCAACCGGGAGATGTTATTTTTAATGCATCAGTCTATAGACTGGGGTCTGATCGACTCTATAAAATAAATTATAAAAGATCAGCGCCATTTGTGCAGTCTCTTATACATGTGGATCCTAAAAATGGCCAAGTGTCTTTGCTGGAAGGGCTACATTGCAACGGATTATATTATCCTACTCTTTTTACCGTTCATATTGACTCAACTTCGAATAGAATAAGAGATATAGATTATTATAGTTTACCTTTAAGAATATTTATTACTGGAAAAGACTGTATCGATCATGCTCAAGAGAATATCGAATATCTAGATGAATTTAGTAGAGAGAGGCGGAGCTATAGGACTGACAATGTTTGGAATCCATTTTTACATATCCATCCTTCCTTAAAAGAAAAATAAACGAAGCTAGACAATGGGTATCGGAAACCTATGCTTCTTTTGCTATACCAACCGCCGGAAAGTGGAAAAAAATATGCCTAAGACAATCGCAGTTTATTAACTCAATAACCAATTTTCTACCATTAACCGTTTTAAAGTATTGTAAAGTTAAGTTTCACTATGTTAGTGATGATCGATTTGAAATAGAGCACAGTCAAGGAGATCTAGTAGCAAGCAGAGATGTTTGTATTGTGGAATCAATGTGGAAAGTATCAATTGTATTTACATCAGAATGTAAAGATGTTAATCTTCTTAACTCAGAACATAGACTTAAAATCGTCTATCATCATCAACAATTTAATGATACGGATATAGCCAAGAGAATTAGAAGAGAGCTCAGAAATCAGTCTCCATTTTTTGAACAGCATTTGTATGTAGCCAGCGTACTTGAAGAATGTGAACCGCCGGTTATCATAACGACAGTGAAGGCTAGAGATCCTGAAAATAGTCCTATTTCGTATTCCATGACGAGTTTACTAGATTCACGAACTCAATCTATGTTTGATATTGATTCAAAAACTGGAGTAGTAAGCACTAAAGTTCAGTTGGACAGAGAACTGGTTGACGTTCATTATTTTCGTGTTACAGCTTTAGATGACAGTTTTCCCCCAAGATCAGGAACCACTATGCTTCAAATTAATGTACTAGATGCAAATGACCACTCTCCTGTTTTTGAGATGAATGAATATGACGCTAGTATAAGAGAAAGCGTAAGTGTTGGAAGTACTGTTATTACCCTTAAAGCAACTGATCAAGATATTGGTAAAAATGCAGAAGTGGAATATTCAATACAAAGTATTAATGGCGGAGGCACATCAACAGAAGAAGAAGATAATCAGGCATTTAAAATTGATCCCAAAACAGGTGTTATTACCACGCGAAGTTTGTTGGATAGAGAAACTACAGAAGTTTATACCTTGATTATTGAGGCAACTGATTTAGCCAGCCCTCAGACTTTACGAAAATCTTCCACAGCCAGTGTTGTTATCAATATTCTTGATGACAATGACAATTATCCGCAGTTCTCAGAGAGAACCTACTCGGTATCTTTAAATGAAGATATTAACTGGACTGAAAATCCTGTTGTTGCCCACATCAAAGCAACTGATTCTGATCAAGGAGTAAATGCTGCAATTAGATACGCAATAATCAGTGGCAATACTCAGTCCCAATTTGCAATTGACAGTTTAACTGGTGATGTCACTTTAGTGAAACCCTTGGACTATGAAACACTAAGAAACTATCGGTTAGTTATAAGGGCTCAAGATGGTGGCAGTCCTGCAAGATCAAATACTACCCAACTGCTTGTTAATGTTAAAGATGTTAATGACAACGCACCAAGATTCTATACCTCTCTATTTCAAGAAAGTGTACAGGAAAATGTACCTACAGGCTACAGCATTGTAAAAGTTCAGGCATATGATGCCGATGAAGGGACTCAACGCAAAAATAAAATATACAATTTCACCAAGGGACTCTACCGGAGGAAGTACTGAGGATCTGCCACTTGCTGTAGATTCCCAGTCTGGTTGGATATACACAACCAAAGAGCTTGATAGGGAAGAACAACCAAAGTTTATGTTTCAGGTTATTGCATCCGACCAAGGTATACCACCACAATCAGCCAGTGCAAGCGTTATTATTACCGTTCAGGACATCAATGATAATGATCCCGTTTTTGAACCAAAGATTTATGAGTCAGTAGTAGCTGAAGACGATTCCCCAGGTACTCCGGTTGCCACAGTAACAGCTACAGATCCAGACGAAGATAACAGATTACATTATGAAATAACCAACGGGAATACTCGTGGAAGATTTGCTATAACATCACAAAATGGTCGCGGTCTAATAACAATTGCTCAACCTTTAGATTACAAGCAAGAAAAGAGATATATTTTAACAGTTACTGCATCGGATTCCGGTGCACGCACTGATACAGCAACTGTATATGTTAATATAACCGATGCAAATAATTTTGCCCCTGTATTTGAAAATGCCCCTACTCTGCTAGTGTTTATGAGGATGCTGTTATTGGTACCACAGTTTTAGTTGTAAGTGCAACAGATAATGATGTAGGCCTAAATGCACAAATTACATACTCTTTAGGGGAAGACACTGGCTCAGATTCTGCATTTACTATAAATCCACAAACTGGAGCAATTATAACAACCAAAGCTTTGGATCGAGAGACTGTATCAGGGTATCTTTTGACCGTCACAGCGCGAGATGGTGGAAATCCTCCAATGTCTGACACCACTGATATAGAAATTTCAGTAGCAGATGTTAATGACAACTACCCACAATTTAAACAGCCTGCGTATTCTGGAAGTGTACCTGAAGATGCCTTAGTAGGTACGTCGGTTGTCCAAGTAGCTGCGACAGATGCTGATATAGGTCTCAATGGCAGAATTCGATATACTTTAAGCGAAAAGATCAAGAAGATGGCTCTTTTGTAATAGATCCAGCAAGTGGTGTTATACGCACAAACAAGGGTCTAGATAGAGAATCTGTGGCCTACTATGAATTAGAAGTTTATGCTATTGATAGAGGTTCGCCTACTTTAAGTAGCTCCGTTCCAGCCACTATTAGAATAGAAGACATTAATGACTCCCTCCGGCCTTTGCATCTGATAAAATCGTGTTATACATTCCAGAAAATAGTCCAATTGGTTCCACAGTTGGCGAAATTTACGCTAAAGATCCTGATGAAGGTGTTAATGCAATAGTTCAATATTCTATTATTGGAGGTGAAGATTCACAAAGCTTTTCTCTAATTACCAGACCGGGCTCCGATAAAGCTGAACTTTTAACTATGACTGAGCTAGACTATGAAACTTCTAAAAAGAAGTATGACATAGTTGTAAGAGCTGCTAGTCCACCACTACGAAGTGATGCACATGTAGAAATTATTGTGACAGACGTAAATGATAACGCACCTCTTCTCAGAGATTTTTTGTGATATTCAATAATTTTAGGGATTGTTTTCCTACAGGCCCAATTGGAAAAGTTCCAGCTTTTGATGCCGATGTTTCAGACAAACTAACCTATAAAATATTTTCCGGTAACAATGCTAATTTAGTTGCTCTTAATGAATCTACTGGCCAATTAGTTTTGTCCCCCAACTTAACACTAATGTACCCAAATTAGCATCAATGGAAGTGTCTGTATCTGATGGTGTGAATGAGGTAAAAGCAGTTATGCAATTAATGGTTAGGCTCATAACAGAAGAGATGCTTTACAATTCCATCACTGTACGATTAAATCAAATGACAAAGGAAGCCTTTTTATCACCTCTCTTAGGATATTTTATAGACGCTTTGGCAGCTATTATTCCTTGTCCAAAAGAAAATATATTTTTATTTAGTATACAAGACGACACAGATGTTAGTGCGAAAATATTAAATGTTAGCTTTTCTGTTCGAAGACCTGATACGACCAGAGAAGAATTCTATTCTTTACAATTTCTACAGGAAAAAGTTTATCTTAATAGAGGAATATTGGCTCGTTTATCAACCGTACAAATCCTTCCTTTTGATGACAATCTTTGTGTGCGTGAACCATGTCTTAATTATGAAGAATGTCTTACCGTGTTAAAGTTTGGTAACGCCTCAGGGTTTATACATAGTGATACGGTACTATTTAGGCCTATTTACCCAGTGACAACGTTCACCTGTCAGTGCCCCAAGGGGTTTACTGGATCTCGAGAGCATTACCTATGCGATACAGAAGTAAATTTGTGTTATTCTTCGCCTTGTAAAAACAATGGAACATGCAAAGTTAGAGAGGGTGGTTATACTTGCGTGTGCCCGTTTAATTATACGGGGATTAATTGCGAAATTAGAGTGAACGAAGAAATGTGTAAACAAAATATGTGTCACAATGATTATACCTGTAACCCAAAACAAGGAAAGAATGGTTTTGTTTGCGAGGATTGTGCCTTTAATACAGATATGGAACACTATACACCAACGTGTCAACTAAAAAGTCGAAGTTTTAGTAAAACATCATTTTTAACATTTCCCAGTTTAAAGCAAAGACATCGCTTATTTTTAAAAATGAGATTCGCTACTCAAGCTCAGAATGGGCTATTACTTTATAATGGTAGATATAATGAGCAACACGATTTTATAGCTCTTGAGATTATTAGGGGAAATGTGCAGTTTTCATTTTCTCTAGGTAGTTCCGTAACTAAAGTAATTGCATCAATTCCTGGAGGAGTTTCAGACGGTAATTGGCACTCTGTTGCTGTAAGTTATTTTAATAAAAGTGCTACACTTTCCATTGACAATTGTGATACTGCACTTGCTTTAAAACATGGACGCGAGTTAGGAGGAAAATGGGCTTGCGCTAGTTATGTCGAACATACACTGGAATCAAGATGCGCATCCTTAACTGAAACATGCCATCGATTTTTAGATTTAACGGGTCCTTTACAACTTGGAGGTTTACCATCCTTATCCGAGAAGTTTCAAATTCAAAATACCAACTTTGAAGGGTGTATCTCAGACTTTGAAGTGGATTATAAGTTTGTTGATCTTAATTCATTTGTTACTAACAACGGTACTACAACTGGATGTCCGGAAAAAGATTATTCTGCAGTTCGATGCCTTGTAAAAATGGAGGAACATGTCTTGAAGGTTGGGGAGTTTTCAAATGTAAATGTCAAGAAGGCTTCGGAGAAAGAGACTGCAGTGAACAAATAGGAATGCCTTGGCATTTTTCTGGCGACGGAACTTTGTCTTTTAATCCTTTGTTAAGGCCTATTCAGTTACCATGGTTAAATGCACTCTCTGTGCGAACTTTGCAAGAAGACACATTTCTTATGTCTATCCAAGTTGGTCAGAATAGTTCAGCAGTTGTATCGCTTCACAAAGGCTTTCTCATGTATGTTTACAATGGAGAAGCGTTAAAACTAAATTCGATATTTTTATCGGATGGAGAATGGCATCACATTGAAATTTCTTGGATTGGAACGGAAATTAAATTTTCTATTGATTACGGAGAATATCACGTACTTATGCCATTTTCAGAAAAAATTCAGGGTTTATATGTAGGCAAAATTTTGATTGGAGGACCGGACAATACTTACAGTAGTTTAAATGCTGGTTATAATTACCTAGAAGGATGCATCCAGGATGTTAGAATTGGTAATCAGCAAACCAGCTTGACTAGGCCTACAGTTAAAGAAAATGTCGAAGAAGGATGTTTTTCAATAATGGAGTGTCAAAGTCAATGTCCTGACGCTGCCCAGTGTACCATTACTTGGGGAAAATCTCACTGCGAATGTAATGAAGGTCACGTAGGGCCTTTATGTGTTCCAGTTTGCACGGTAAATCCATGTGAAAACGGGGGAACTTGTAAAGAAAATTCAGTAGATCAGAGAAGTTATGAATGTCAATGTAATTCGACAGATTATTCAGGGGATTACTGTGAAGTAAAACAAGCTCAGCCATGCCCAGCAAGCTGGTGGGGCTATCCAGTATGTGGTCCTTGTCAGTGTGATGTTGAAGCAGGTTATAATCCCGATTGCGATAAGAATACTGGAAAATGCCATTGTAGAGAAAATCATTACCAACCTAAGGGATCTAAGGAGTGTATTCCCTGTGACTGTTATCCCATAGGATCTTATAGCAGTCAATGCGATCATGAAACAGGAAAATGTCGGTGTAGAGATGGCGTCATTGGTCAAAAATGTGATTCTTGTCCGAATTCATATGCAGAAATAACTTTAAAAGGATGTGAAGGTAAATTTGATACTTGTAAATATGTAGTTCTGGTTCATCAAACCGACTTTATAAAAATATTTAGGTTATATACTTAATTTATTTTTTCTAGTGGTGTATGATGGTTGTCCAAGATCATCAGCTAATGATATTTGGTGGTCAAGAACGACTTTTGGCCAAGAAGCTATAGAAGCATGCCCAAAAGGTTCTCATGGTAAAGCATCTAGAAAATGTGACAATGAATTGGGTGGTTGGCAAGATCCAGACATGTTTAATTGCACTTCTGACAAATTTGTAGAGCTTCGTGAGCAGGTATTTTTTTTTGAGTAAATAGAATACTTTTTCAGCAAATTGTGTTAATCATAAATATGTATTACAAATAATGTATAAAACCTTTTTATTTTATAATGAGATTTAAAATAGATTTTTGTTTAAAATTGCTTTATCTATAAATTGGATTGTGTTCCATTTTTATAATTTTTAATAAATGTATTAACTAACTTTTACCAAGAGAATTAATTAAAATTGACATTATTTAAAACCTTGATAATTTTTTAGCTATCAAAAATTGAATTTGGAGAGCTATCCCTTAACTCTTTTGTTGCTATCAAGCTAGCACATGATCTTAATAAGGCCACAAATACTACCAAGGATCTTTATGGTGCTGACGTACTTATTACCTACGATTTGATAAAAGAGCTTCTCAATTATGAGTCTCGGGTGCATGGTCTAAACCTGACACATAGCCAAGATAAAGACTACATAAGCAATATTGTCCATTCAACAAATATTGTTCTAACTGAAAGATATAGCGATCACTGGATAAGGATAAAGCAACTTACTGGAGAAAGTGTAGAAAATCTAATTGGTTTAATGGAGAAATATATAAATATTTTGTTGGAAAGTCAACATGATACCTACACAAGTCCTTTCGAGATTGTATCACCAAATATGGGTAAGTAGAAAAGGTGGTTCTTAGTTCTTTTTTTTTTATTTTTATGTGACAAGGTAAATGATTTTAAATGTAGGAACACAGTAAGCTGCCTGTCGTTGGGCATGATAAAAAGTAATTTAACAAGCCATACAACCACAGAAATTTGTTTTATTCTTTAATTAATTTAATTATTAATATGATAGGCGACAATAAAAAAGTTTTAAGTATTGTTCTTGAAGCTTATTAACTCATAAAAACTTATTCAAGTTAATTTTTTAATGGTGGTTGATTTAATACAATTTTTTTAACTTTTGTGGCTTATCGTGTTATTAATATAAGCACATTTGGTCATGTTTCAACGGGCCACTTTTTGAAGTTAATATGGATCACAAAAAGTGGTTCGGTAGTAGCCAATTCGACCATAATGAATTTAAAGAATCTATTGAGTAGTCCGTTACTTTGTGACAATACATTTTTACGTAGAATGTAATAAAAACACAAATTTTACTTTGTTATTTTGTCACATATTTTATATTGCTTTTGCGTTACTGCAGTTTCGACATACTATGTCATTTTCAAACGACTTTTTAAAAGTGAATGAATTACAAAAAAGTGCATAAATTTATACCTTATAACGTAAATATAACATCTGGTTTAACCTTTACAGTTGTTAGGTCCTATCTCTATTGTTACGAGTATACTGCTATAATAAACTTTTACAGTTAGTCGAAAATATTAAATAATTGGGAATTTTTATGTCTGTTTGCAGATTAAGAAGATTTACATTATTATTTTTATTGTGTTTATAGATTTCTATGTTCTCTAATATATCTAATTTTTTACTTTTTTGTTCTAAGTGTAAAATTTTTATACTATCTATATTAGGGAAAGAATGACCAGAGTCTAGAAAATGGTTTGAAAAATTTGAATTTCTTTTGCCTAATCTAAATGATGCGTAGTGTTCTTTAAATCTTTTTTCGAAGCTTCGGCCTGTTTGTCCTATGTAGCAACTATTGCACTCTGAACATTCTAACTTATAAACTTCAGATTTTTATGTTTATTAATCTTGTCTTTTACGTTAAAAAGGTGGTTGGATTATTTTTGCGATGGTTTAAATGCTACTTTCATATTATTTTTACTTAAAATATTTGCTATTTTGTCAGATATAGGTCCAAAATATGTAAGGGTTGTGTATTTTTTGTCTGAGTTGGATGCTTTTATTTTTGGGTATATTTTACTTATGGTATTTAATTTCTGTTTTTTGTTAATTAGGTTATTAATGTGTTTAATTTTGTAGCCGTTATTTATGGCAATTGATCTGATGGTATTTAGTTCCGCTATACCGAAATTTCAATAATTTTAGAAAATATACTAATACTAATAATAACCAAGTCTTTAACAACTTACAAAACCTCATAATCGTGAAACAAAATGCAACATGGCAAAATGTTAAATTTTATTTTGTGACCCATTTTTTTAAGTTTATTTAAATATTTACCTATTATTTAAATTTTAGCTTTCAGTATTATAATTTTTTTCAGTTCTTGGTCTGGACATCGTAACTCCTGAATCCCTTTATGGATATGAACCAGAAATTGGTCTTCCCATATTTCCTGGAGGTCAGTCATACACAACTGAAAGTGTCGTTCTTCCAGATACCTCCCAGTTTTTACAGGATAGCAAAATATCGCAGATCCAAGGTCCTCTCGTTGGCTTTCCCAAGTATAATAACTATCTTTTGGACAAAACTAAGTTTGATCAGAACTCTAGAGTCTTTGTGCCTTTATCTTTGCTTGGAATAAAGCCTATAGAACACGGAGAAATCATAACGAAAAATAGCTTACCTGGCGATGGCGCAATTGTCAGTTATATCCAGTACAGGCAAGCAGGTAACCTATTGCCCAAGCTGTATGATGAATCAGTTGTGCGTAGATGGGGCGTTGACATAACAATAGGTTCACCACTTTTATCCGTTGGTGTATTGGTACCAGAATATGTCGATGCGATAGAATCAATCCATACACACAATATTGCTTTTGATAATATCAAACTTCCTGATATCACTTTGCCTGATGACAAATGGACCAAGAAAGTTTTGTAGAACCAGAGGTGAAAATTCATGAGAATGATGCTCATTATTTAAGGGCAAGGATGAGAAGAGATAGGGATATTAGAAAAAGCTTTTATATAAGAACCTCTCAGGAATTCCTTTAAAGTCACCAATAAGGTTGCAAATTTGGTTAAATTCCAATGATACTATATTTAATGAAAGGTCCAATCCGCAATGTGTTCACTGGTCAACGGCGAGAGGGTAAGTTTTTGCATTGAAATTGCTTTCTTAAAGTTTTACATTTCTAATTTCAGTAGCAACAGTAAATAATACCGGAATAATTTTAAGCTCCTGTTAAATCTTAGGTCTAAAAAATTATAAATTTGGATATATTTTAATTATTTAATTCATTCTAGATTCGGTGAATGGTCAAGAGTTGGTTGTCGAACAGAATTGGATGAAAATTGGTTTGAAAATTTAGATGAAAATTCAGTCATTATCAATTGCAGTTGCAACCATTTGACGACTTTTGCTGTGCTTGTTGACATTGTCGATTTAGAGGTAGGTTTTTTCTTATTTGTTTTGAGAACTTTAGGTCACATTAACTAAAACATCGTTTTATGTTTAGCTTTGGCTAACAACTAATTGGTCCGTTAGCCAGCGACAGATAAAATGCTTTAAGAGGGTTGTAAATAAATTGTTGAGAGCGTCAGCTACGGCGACGATGGTGGAATTATACCGGGTGCTTAAAAAAACATCCATATTAAACTTTTTTTTTTAATGGAATACCCTGTATATTAGTTTAGTTATACCAAATATTTAGGAATGTTGAAAAATTCTTGCAAAAATAAAATTTTAATATATCCTACCTTACTTACACTTGACTTTGTATATTATGTTAGATAGCTAGAATATTATATATATATATATATATATATATATATATATATATATATATATATTTATATATATATCTATATATATATATATATATATATATATCTATATATCTATATATATATATATATATATATATATATATATATATATATATATATATATATATATATATATATATATATACATATTTATATATATATCTATATATATATATATATATATATATATATATATATATATATATATATATATATATATATATATATATATATATATATATATATATATATATATTTATATATATATCTATATATATATATATATATATATATATATATATATATATATATATATATATATATATATATATATATATATATATATATGTCGTACTCACTTGCTGAAATCGCCCATTTCATGAAAAGGATATCCACTTCATGTAACGCACCTGCTTAGTGTAATATGAATTATTTTCATTATCTGCACAAAATATTTGTCCATGTCATGAAATGGATTCTTGTTTTATGCTCTTAATGAAATTTTGTTAAATTTCATCAAGTGGATAAGCCGAAGGATAAGCACAATGTTCGTTTCATGTAACGGTCACTGAGCTGTGCACTTTGTGAGTAAGATATGGCTGAATTAGTGGAACCTGTGTTTAACCAAAAGACGAATTTTATAATAAACTTAGGGATTATTATACTGACAAACCCGGGAAAAAAGTTTACACACGACAACAGCAGCAAGAAATAATTAAGGAAATTCAAGCTGCTAAATTTAAAAAGTAAGTACAAGTAGATGCCATTCATCTTTATCCTGTGCTAATAAAGGTTAATTAGTTTTATGTTAGGTACTCGTTTTGTTATAATAATTATTTTATGTTACTCGTTTTGTTATAATAACCACTAATAAGTACATATATGTCATATAGTTAACATAAATATTTTATACCTAGAAGCAAAATCGTTAGGTACTTTTATATTATTTAAAATAGTTTTAGAATAACTTTTCATTTTGAAATACATATTCTGTTATTTTAGAGTACGTTTTTGTTATAAATTCAGACCATTTTAAAACTACGGAATTGTTAAATTACTCTTAAAAATATCATTGTGCTTATCCACTTGATGAAATTTAACAAAATTTCATTAAGAGCATAAAACAAGAATCCATTTCATGACATGGACAAATATTTTGTGCAGATAATGAAAATAATTCATATTACACTAAGCGGGTGCGTTTCATGAAGTGGATATCCTTTTCATGAAATGGGCGATTTCAGCAAGTGAGCACGACATATATATATATATATATATATATATATATATATATATATATATATATATATATATATATATATATATATATATATATATAAAATATGTATACCTAATACGCTGTTACCTCCGGGTAATAAGATAGGCGGACTGACCTCCATGTAAAGCATTAGTCAGAATAAAATAATTTTTCTATATTCGTATTGGGGGAAATCGCAAACCCATTTTGCAAAAGAGGGGTAGTGATTTTAGTTTTTAATTTTACATATATTATTTAATAAATTTTTATTCTCTGTTACCTCCATTTCATATATAAATTATGAGACTTAATTAATAATTAATTATTCTGATTTATATGTTATAATAAACTTAATGCATAGTGTTATTATAATGACAAAAAGAATGCAACATCTTAATAACAAAATGGATTTTTTAATGTACAGAGAGATACATTGCATAAATAGTTATATTGCTTTTTTACAAGCTTTTATTTAACTTGGATTGTATGTATGCATGTATGTATGTACGGGTCAAATCTTGCAACCGATTTTAAAGCATTTATTCTTATCCGATTGAGCTAAAATTTGATATACACGTTAAGTTTGGATGACAACTAATTTTTATCTATGTAACGTCATTCTTAATCCAACATGGCGGACTAGTTATTTTTCGTGCACTTCTACAATATGGGTATAAGATAAAAGGGCTTGCTGAGAGTTACTCGAAAAATGATGTGACGTCAATCCAAATCCAATATGGCGGACTTTTAAAAATGGCGGACTGATTATTTTTAATATAGGTACTTCTACACTATATATATATATATATATATATATATATATATATATATATATATATATATATAATCACCTACATTTATTCTTTTACTAGAAATTTTACAGGGTGTCCAGAAATTAATATAATACATATTAGTTTCGGGTCACCCTGTAAAATTTTTCGTAAAAAATATAAATGTAAATGATTCTACACTTATTATTCTAGCAATCTAACATAATATATAATGTCAAGCGTAAGCAAGGTAGGATATACTAAAATTTTGTTTTTCTCAAGAATATTTTAAAAATACTAAACATCTCAAAATCTTAAATGTCTGATATAGGTATTGCCAATAAAATTTACTTTATTTTTATTGCTACAATCCAACAATTAACTAATATACAGGGCGTTTCATTTAAAAAGCACAAGTTTAATATGGATCTTTTTTTTGGAGCACCCTGTACAATTCCACCATCGGAGACACAGCTGACGCTCACAAAGATTCATGTACAACCCCTTTTGAAGAATTTTACGAGTTATAAGAGGAAATAACTGACAAAAATGTGCATCTTGTTCACGGTCTAAATGAATCGGTCATTTGAGAAACAGCACGTCAGTTTTAAACCATTTTACAGAAAATGAAAAAAACTGAAAATCTAAAAGGATAGTTGACAAAATTATTTTTAAATAATTAGCATTTAAAACCCGTCCGATTACTGGTAAAATACGATAATATTTAAACTTTAAAGAAAAATAAGTAAAAAAATTATGTGTATTTGAAAATACGCGACATGTGATGTTTCTGAAATGAACATGAAAACTCAGCATATAAGGTTATATTTATATTGAATAATACATGGAAAAACATTACAAAATAAAAAAATAACAATACTAATAGTCTTCATTTTCAGTTTTTGGCCAATTTACTCCTATTATCTCTGTATAGAAGCCGTGGTGTTCTTTTGGAATGTATAAAAAAGTCGCTTTATGTCATCAAGTTTTTTGAATTTATAGGAACCTATCCTTGTGGATAAGTTGGTTGTTGAACAAGGTTAGGAAACTGTAATAAGTTGGAAGTGGCACGTCTAAATTTGTGGCTCGTAACACTATCTATAAAATAAAACGCCTTAACTACCCCAGGTTCATTTGAAGAATATCTAAAATGCGTAAAGTTCAGAAATGTTAAATGTACATTTTTGGGCCCTTGGCACACCTCTACCAACCGTCATGTTTTACAATAACAAACAACAAAATAAAAAACTGCCTACTTATAAGGCTTTAAGAAAGAGCACATGTCACCGACTTGTGTCGTTACTAAACGGAATCAAATATTAATAGAATAAAATCGTGCAATATTATTAGACAATTTTGTATGATCTGATGTATTTACCCTTAAATATGGAATTAACAGTATAATATCAAAATGGCCTAAAATATGACATGTGCTGTTTCTCAAATGACCGATTCAAATATTGTGACAATGTTTTTTTAGTATATCCCTGAACCTTCACTACTAGAAGACATATCGAGCTATAGCTGTTTTTCCATTTCATTACCCTTACTTTTGGGAACATACCTAATACTGGCGCTTATCAGAGGTTTGCAGACCAACTCCAACACTATAAGAAAGAACCTGGTGCTATGCGTATTTCTGGCTGAACTTACTTATTTTGTTGCTTTAAAAGCTAGAAAGGCAATGGTTTCAGTTGAGGTAATAATATATAAGTAATAAAATTTCTGAAAAAAAAAAGGTTAATTTTTTTAATATTTAAAACGTTAACCTTTTTTTTAGTTTACTTGCAAACTGGTTGCTATTAGCCTTCATTATTTGTGGCTGGCTTCATTCTCTTGGATGCTGGTGGATGCAATACACTTATACAGAATGTTAACTGAAATGAGGGATATTAATCATGGTCCCATGAGGTTTTATTACAGCATGGGCTATGTTGGACCTGCAATAGTTGTTGCCTTAGCTGTTGGAGTGAGAGCGCATCAATATGGAAATTATTATTTGTAAGTAGCGTTTATCTTACAGTCAATAGCAAGAAGAATTTTGTTTGTTTAAACTTGTTTACCTAAAGTAATTTTGTATTCGTAGCTGTTGGGTTTCCCTTTACGAAAGTGTTGTGTGGAGTCTGGTGGGACCAATATGTTTACTAACCTTTGTTAACCTATGTATTCTGTTATTGTCGATACGGGCCGCATTTACTATACAAGATCATGTGTTGGGATTTGGAAACTTAAGGTACGAATTGTATCATCTAACTTTAAGTGAGCAACTAATATAAGATTTAAATTATTTATAACTTTTTTTTGTTAAGGCATATTTCTTTACTACTTACAGATATCTTTTAAGCTAACTTAGATGAGTGTGGAACATGTCTAGTTACAAATATGTTAGGAAAAACACAAAAAACGTGTAACATTGTATTTTGTGAAAAACTAAAATTCTAAATGTGTTGAATTTTAACTCTTTCGGGTATTTCGTAATTGTGCCCTTGATTATTATTTATGTTTTATGAGAAAATTTAATAATAATTTTGGACATGTCTACTTTTGCTGTTTCAAGAAATTAAATAGAAATAATAAAAAAAACGTCGATCAGGTAAATCCCCTTGTCTTAAGAGTCAAGTGTAATTTAGTAAGGTGCTTGTGAATCTATATGAAAATTATTAGATATCGCAATTAAAATAAATAATAAAAAATTAACTGGTGGACATATTCGCTTTCAATATACCGGGTGTAAGGGAAAAATGTTCATAACTTCAAGAGGTGCTTCCTTGCGTTATTCTAAAAAAAAAAGTTCATTATAAATTACGTTCGAAAAATAATCATTTTTGACTAAAATGAGTCGTTAATAATTAAATTTTCTCAAACCATTGTCATTGCTGCAACACAGCACGAGGACCGAAAATGATTTATCGAATTGTTTACGTTGCGTTGGTATGATATTTTTGAAAATTATACCTTGAAATATTGAATAATTTTCAGCAATTTTTGGTGCAATTTTTTTATTTTATGGTCCAAGTTACATTTACTTAGAAAGAAAAAAAACTGCATTTACCGATACCTGGCGATACACACCAGCAATTCCGACGATTATCAGATATCAGTTAATTATTATTTAAAACGATCCGATGCATCAAAAAATTAAAAAACAAAATTCGTTAATCACATAAAGTTACAGTTAAATATACAGGGTGATTTAAAAATTGATAACGAAACTTAAAGGGGTGATTCTACTTGACAAAATAAGGGTAGAGCTTCATATAAATTTTTTTTAAAATGTCATTCGTTTTGAGTTACAAGCCGTCAAAGTTCAATTTTTATTTTGGTTTTTCGCCATAATGCATTTATTTTTTAACCAATCCAGTTGATATTTGGCACACAAATCGAGCTTTGCAGATTCTAATATGTTAAGACAAAAGTAATTTTTTTAAATACCGCCAAAGGGCACTTTACCTAAAACTTAAAATTTATTTACATCATAACTTTCTAATTTTGACAGATATCGCAAAGCTGGGGGCGCCATTTTATAGACAATCAAAAACTTAAAAATAAGGTACTTATTATTAAAGTCGATAAACCTCACCGTTTTTAGGCACCAATAGAACATCAAAGTTTTCATCAGTTTCAATCAAATTACCTACATACCTACAGAATGTCCAGTAACTCAACCGACAAACTTTACGGAGCGATTCTACAACAGAAAATAAGAAAAACTTCATATAAACATATTTCCTAAACATCTTAGTTTTTGAACTACGGGGTCTTAAAAATTTAAAAAAAAGGTTTTTTTAATATTATAAGCTCGATTTGTGTGCCAAATATCAACTGGATTGGTTAGAAAATAAATGCAATATGGCAAAAAACCAAAATAAAAATTGAACTTTGACGGCTTGTAACTCAAAAACGAATGACATTTTAAAAAAATTTATATGAAGCTCTACCCTTATTTTGTCAAGTAGAATCAGCACCCTTAAGTTTCGTGATCGATTTTTGAATCACCCTGTATAACTTAATTTTAAGATGTCTTCCCCGATTGTTAAAATTAGGCACTACGCCCCCTGTGTCCAAAAGTCTTTGGGATACTTTTACGAATGTTCTTTTAGCTGGTAGCCTTCGATCAGAAAAACGTTCTTGATCCTAGCTTCTTCAGAATTGCATTAAACCTCTCCGTAAATAATAAGGATATCGTGATACTCGCGTACCATACCTTCGTATAAAATTGTGTTAAATAAGCAAGAAAAATATTTTTTAGAGACGGTTAATTATTAAATAAGATGTTTAAATACATTTTAAGCTATTAGGAACATGATTTTAAATTATTAAAGTGCAAAAATTAATTTATTTCATGACTTAAAAATATACATTCAGCATATTTTTTGGTTAGAATAATGCAAGGAATCACCTCTTAAGAGGATGCCGTAGCACGTTAAATTAGGTAAAACGCGATTCGCTACCGTTTTTTAAATATTTGTTTTGAGAAAAAGTTGTACATAGAAAAGTTTCTTAAAATGATCCAAAGATTATCGGAAAGTTAATTGATTTTTGGTAATGGTAATAATTAACACATTAAATTTCCAAAATTACAAAACCAGTAAAAATAACCAACTTTCCGATAATCTTTGGATCATTTTTAGAAACTTTTCAATATACAACTTTTTCTCAAACAAATATTTAAAAACGGCAGAGAATCGCGTTTTGCTCATTTAACGTGCTACGGCATCCCACTAAAGTTACATACATTATTTCCCTAACACCATGCAAACTAATAATGTACCATAGGAAGTTACCATTATTAGACTTATCAAATTTTAATTAATACAGAAGTGATTTTCATGCAGTATGGACATTCTTGTTTTGATTGATGTTCTTACTTTCATATTAATTTTTCACCAATACCGTTTTAAAACATAAGCGTCTAAAGTTTTGCCCCCGGCTTTTCCGTTCGACCAATCAACAAACACTAAAAGTCACGTGATGCCTAAAACGTCCTTGAAACTTGAATTATACAAAATATTTCGTTTTATTAGAACAGAAAAATATTATTTAAATATATTTTTATTTAAATGTTAGTCAGTATTTTAGCCAAACTTAAAAATATTGAATAATCATCCAAAGACTACAGTAAAAGCACTGGAACCGGAAATTTGATTGGTTTGAAGCGCTACAGACGGTCATGCAAAACTGTCACACACGGTTAGTTCTAGTTAGTTAAATCTTTTTTTTAATTTGCTTTATTGAGGAATTAAAAAAGATTTTACTAACAAGAACTAACCATAACCACCCCAATGTGAAAGTTTTGCATGATCGCCGGTGGCGCTTCAAACCAATCAAGTTAACGGTTTCGGTGGTTTTTACTGTAATCTTTGGATGATAATTCTATATTTTTAAACTTGGATTAAAATAGCTGGACCCACTTTTAAATAAAAATATATTTAAATAATGGTTTCTGTTCAAATTAAACAAGATCTTTTAATATTTTTGTCTGTGATTCAAGTTTCAAGGACGATTTATCATCACTAACTTCATTACCGTGTGTGACAGTTTTGCATGACCGTCTGTAGCGCTTCAAACCAATCAAATTACCGGTTCCAGTGCTTTTTACTGTAGTCTTTGGATGATTATTCAATATTTTTAAGTTTGGCTAAAATACTGGACTCACTTTTAAATAAAAATATATTAATTTAAATAATGTTTTTCTGTTCAAATAAAACAAAATCTTTTGTATAATTCAAGTTTCAAGGACGTTTTATGCATCACGTGACTTTTAACGTCGAACTCTAAGCCACTTGTTTTTAAAACGTTTTAAAGATGTACATCGATTAAAATTATTCAAAGATTCACATAAAACGATTTATGATAAAATATGGACATGTTCCTTTTTTAATGAGACACTCACTTATGTGTGTGAGAAGAGATGAATTAAAATATAATTACCGTTTATACATGCAATATTTTTATTTGCAACATTTTGTCAAGATTTTTGTATATGACTATAATTCATAAAACTTTTATACAGGGTGTTTCTAAACAAATGCAAACAATTTTAAGAGGTGATTTACAACCAAAAATAAGAAAAAAACTTCATATGAACATATGTCCTAAACGTCTTAGTTTTTAAACTAAGGGTGTTATTTTTTAATATTGTTTTTTATATTACCTTTTTACCCATTCAGATATTTTTATAAGATTTTGGAGACGCAGCCTTTGCACCAAAAGAATTTTTTGGCATACAGGAAAAAAAAATATTTGTACCAGTGTCGTCCATGAGGGTTTAAAATAAATATTTTTTAAGAAATGATCGCACGCTACTGCATTTTTCTAAGATAAAAATATTTTGTGAAGTGGCGTACCATTTTTCTCAAAAATATTTACCTTAAAGCTCTCATGGACGACACTGGTAATTTTTTCTTGTATGCTAAAAATGTCTTCTGGTGCAAAGGTGCGTCTCCCAAATTTTTTAGAAAATATCTGAATGGGTTTAAAAGTTATTATAAAAAACAATATTAAAAAAATAATATATGTTCACATGAACTTTTTTCTAATTTTTTTGGTGCAAAATCACCTCCTAAAATTTTGCATTTGTTTAGAAACACACTGTATACTTTGGAATTATAAATTAATATGTATTAAGCGTTTTCAGGACTCTGCTGTGGGTTTCTGTCATTGCACTACCACTGTTGGGTGCAACATGGGTGTTAGCCCTCCTAGCAGCTTCAGAGCGACACACCGCTTTTGATGCCGTTTTTGTCCGTGGCTGTATTGGTACATGCTGCGTTCTCGTTGGCGGGATATTGTTTCGCTAACAATCGGGTTCGGCAGAACCTGTTAAGGTAGAGTTTAAGTATAGGTCTGATTTGAGATAGAAATATAGATAGAAAAATAGTACATTATACACCTAGGAAATAAAGTGGTATTTTAAATCCCGAGACAAAAGACCTACGGGAGGGCTTTAATTTGTCGAGGGATTTAAAAACATTTTACTCCTGAGGTTTATATACAATTTTATGCACTTTAGGTAGATAAAACGTTAAATAAATATTTATAATAAAATAAAAATAGAAATAAATGTTTTATTGGAGATTACCCGACAGCTAACAGACATGAATGACAGCACGCTTACCGAAACCAATGGTGCTCCGTATCTAATCAGAAATTTCAGCTACCGTATTGGTACCGAAAAATACCGACTGGTTAACCAAAACGACAAACGGAACACACCCCATGATTGTCCCTGTCAACTAAAAATCTAGTGTGTTTTGACAAGCAATTAAAATAAAATCAACTCGCTAACCTAGTTACAAACCTGAAAGACATGTGTTGATCGTGATGAAAGAAATCGAAAAAGCAGCTCAAGAGGCTGTAGGCCAATTATTACCAAGGAAATCTGGAGAACAACACAAGAAATACAATACAATTTTTGAAAATAAATATTTAAATTTAGCTTTTATTGCAAATAAATGTACTTTAAATCCCTAGGGATATAAATTAAATTTTAAATTCCTAGGGATTTAAAAGTGCCACTTAAATCCGTAAAGTGCATAAAAGATTTTTTGCCGATATTAAAAATTTTCTAATTTTAATGACACAAAAATATGTTTTGGGTAGTTTAAACCTTTTGCTAAAAAAAGGTACTCTTGTTTGACATCGATAAAATGAGCCGTTTTCGAGTAAAAATTATTTTAACAATAAGAGTTTATTTTGTTTAATAATACAATATTTTATTTTCGATGTAATTTGTAATTTTTGATTCAGTATTGAAGTCCTCTCGTAGCAGGTCAGGAATTTGAAAAACAAAGACGTTTTTACTCGAAAACGGCTCATTTTATCGATGTCAAACAAGAGTACCCTTTTTAGCAAAGGTTTAAACTACCCAAAAACATATTTTTGTGTCTTCACCATACAGGGCGTAAAAAATATTATCAATAATGTGCGAAAACTAGTCCGTCCCTGGCAAACTAAAGAAGCGACATAAGTTTCAAGGGCATTATTTTAAGAGGTCTTTACTAGTATGCATCGTACTAAAATATTATCAAATTATACAGAGCGCTTTAAAAGTTATTCACAAAAAATCGATTTCTAGCTGCCCCCTTTAGGGGATCATATCTCCGCAGGGGGCTCGTGTTATTTTCATCTGTTCCATACGTGTGCGAGAGATTTCCCACATTTTCCCGGACACCCTGTATATTGACAGATTTAAGTCTGCCTAAAATGTGTTAAAGATTGTGGCTAGTAGTATCATCATCCAAGTTAACATTGTTTTTAAGCTTCGCGTTTGCCCTTTTGGTTCTGAGTAAATGAGCAGTATTTTGTTTTTTATCATATGCGGGTTCGTCGCCGACCAGAACATAGGAAACCTTATGTAAATTTTAAGGGGCTTAATTATTGGCTTTCCTGTACATATTACAGAAAAAATGTTGGATAATTTTTTGAAGGGACCAATCTGACAAACTCTCAGCCAAGTTTCAAAAAATGTTAATAAGTGAATCTTGAATTATTCAATTAATTGCAAAATTACCACATTTTCGGTTCAGATAAAACCAAACAGGCACCTGTAAAATGAATGTTGTCACTGACATGAGGAAAAGTGTCAATAAATCAGTGACAGTCAGTATTTAAAAGAAAATTAGTATTATTTAAAAAGTATCCATAATTAAATGATATCGAGAATTTCATAATCTTGCAATTAAATTTAATTGAATAATTCAAGATTCGCGTATTAAAATTTTTGAAACTTGGCACGAGGGTTTCTCATATTGGTCTCTTCAAAAGTTATCGTACATTTTTTACTGTAAAATGTGCAGGGGAGCCAAACTTAAAATTTCTATGGAATTTCTTACCCAAACAGCACAAACTTTCCACTGGGCAATCCCCCATATAAGTAAAGCACGGGTTTCGCGATGCTTTATGTCCGGTCCACAGCCTAACCATTGTTTGGTAGTATATCCCAGCTCTGCAGCAAGGTCAAGAAATAGTGGCGACGCATGCTTTACTTATATGGGGGATTGCTCAATGGAAAGTTTTTGCTGTTTGGGGAACATCTATGTTTCATTCGGCGACGGACCACCCGGTATAAGGTCTTTACTCTGCGTGATCAATGTTTAAAACTTAATAATGTATAAAATAATAATATATCTTTAACAAGAAATGACCATAGTTTTTCATATACAAAGATGATGTTTCTTATTTATCGGTTTGGTTGAAATTTCAGTAAAACGTATAATAAATATTTTATCTGGTGTCAGTATTTTTGTAATATTTTCTTTTTATAGAACATTTATGCGCTGTATGGGCAAAAAGGTGCCTTTATTGGATACACAATCAGTTGTTGGAGTTCCTAGTACAAGTAGTCAAAATATATCGGCTCAATCCGTAAGTATTTTATATTTTAAATATGTATTATAGAACTTTTTTGAAATGATAAATAATAATTAATTAAAGATTTGTAAGTTTTTCATTAGCAAAATTTTTTAATTATTCTTTGGTATGTTTATTTTGGCTGTTTATTAGTAAAAAAATATATTCAATTTTAGCGTTCGGCATTGGCTTATCATTCAAGCTTGGATCAAAATAGACGCAATATAGGAATTTCAGCATCAAGTACGACATCTAGGTCTACAACAAAAACTAGTTCAAGTCCATACAGGTAACAATCTTGTAAAATATTTGGGTTAGTCGAAGGACGTCCAGGACCATGAAAGATATTTTGTTTTTGGCCAAAATATATATTTTTTAAATTTCTTGGCGTCGAGTTAGCATTTTCAGACACTCC